>WBNM01021174.1:0-120825 GCA_013399055.1 Ramphastos sulfuratus
CAACGAAATAGGAGAAGAAGAGTACTTTGTTACTTCTGATCTACAACCTAATAAATAGTTCAAGCAAGACTCATCTCATAATATATTAAGCAACATTTTTGTTTGGAATAAATGCTTAGTGGAAAAATAGCTTCCCTATCTCCTCATACAACATCATCTAGTATCAATACAGTGTTAGTTCAAACAATCCTGAAATAATTTTATGATTGGATCACTTCAGGAAGTTTCCCTTCTCTCTCAAGTGCACAGTTTCTTTTGGGCAACTTCTTTTAAGACCATTGTGTTGTTTACTATATCGTTTCCATTGCTGCTTCTAAGGTACTAGGTCCATGAATAGCTAAAAGCATGTAGCACTGTTGACAGTTGGTCAACTGGGAAGAAAAAGAACAGTATCATGGCACAAGATGTATGAGAGGCTTCCTCACCACACCTTCCTAGTGTATAGGACAGAGACTGTTTGCGTTACAGCCCAATCTATCTTCCTCCTTCTGAGGCTGTTGACAAGGAAATGTGTTCTGTTAAACAACCATTTTACAGTGTGAGCAGACTACCAATGCATTCTATAATAGCAACATTTACTTTTCCCAAGATCTGAAATGATGACACAGTTCTCTGTGTTTCCTTTAATTGCTGTTCTATGCTGTCTTTTGTACATTTAAAAAATGTCTGTTAGTATTTGAGCTGACAAAATGCACTTCTTAGTGTGGTAACTGCCTTGCTGCAAGTGCTAAATTGGTATTTTGCTTGATGTAATACAGATACACTTGAATAGCAGTATAGAAACAAATCATTAATGTTCTTGGAGGGTGTAAAATAGAAATTGCCAGGATTATCTTCACATTAAAAAAAAAAAAGACTTTAAAAAATCTTTAAAAAGAGTCATCCCCTTATCTTAACATTTATCTTATTAGAATAACTGAAGTAACCAGAAAGAATGGCAAAGCTTTCAGACAGGTGACATCCTTCCATCATGAAGGACAGCTAAGGATGTAAAAATGGCCTTTGTGGAGCAGAGCAGAAGTCCACCTATTCCACTATTCTCATTCTGGTTTTGCTTATGTGTGAAGCAGAAGCCTAAGGGAGGCAGCAAGGAGAAAAAAAACCAACATGCACAGGAAAGTGTGCATGTTCTGTCAACATTCAGCTGCGTGGCTTGGGCCTCAAGAGAGAGGTGATGCTTGGTATTTAATAGCCTTCAATGGACTTTCTTTAGGCTTTGGGTTTTTTAATTCATACACACTTTTAGCACCCATAGTGCTTTGTGGCAATCAGTTCCATAGCTTGACCTCATCTTGCCTACTGAAAAATATCTCTGATTCTTTAGAACATGTTGTCTGCCTATTTCCACATCCTATAGATTGAAATGTTATTCCCTATAGATTTGCTGCTTCTTGAGAAACTTAAAATGCCATTTTTCTGGGCTTTAAGAGTTAATCAATTAGAGAGCCTGAAGGAAAAGGCCACTATTGCTTCTGGAGACTTAGAGGGCACATTAGCAAAGGAAAAGGACAATAAGGTTGTTGGCTAAACAGAGAAAAAGGACAAGATCAATTTACTGTGTTTAGAGTTAAGGGCATTGCTGAGACTGGAAATTGGAGAAATTACCTGTGATGTTATCTGAATCCAGAGCCTTTAATTTGCATTGGAAAGTTAAAATAAACAAACAAACAAACAAACAAATGAAAAAAAAACCACCCAACAAACTATTTTCTAAACCTGTCTATGTAAATATTTGGGATCAAGGATCAGAAGCAAGAGATGAAGTGGTTGTTATGCGAGAAGGGTAACTCCCCTGATTGATGGGTTTTCTGTCCATCCAGTCATCTGAGTAAGCTGAACCTGACACTTCGTGGTTCTTAACTTCCTCTGCCTAATGTACCTAATGACATGTGGTGCAGTGATTTAGGTGCACAGAGGAGCATTTGAAAGACCTGTGTGTTTTGAAGACTCTTAGAGTCAGTCTGGGGAGCAGCATTGATTTCCATGGCCATGAAATATCTTGGTAAGCTATTTCTTATGAGTGTTGCTCCAGAAAGGTCTTGATCAATCTGTTCTGTAAGGTGTTTGTTGCCAAAGTTAAATTTAGGTGAGTGGGGAAAAGTGATGATAGTGATTGTTTCTTCCAAGCTATAATCATCCATTAGAGGCTGCAGCATTTACTCGTTTGCCATGTAATTTGAGGTTCATGATGTTGTAAGACAGCCAGGGTATGTGATTTAGGGTGGAGGAAACTCTTCTTGCCTTGTAATATCTTTGCATGGTGACTTGCTCAAAGATGAGATCTATTTCACTGGAAGAGTATCCTCAGCAGTCAAAGTCCTTCTCTCACTAGTTGAGATAGATATTTGGAGTGCTTTTACAGCGGTTCCAGTGCCATGCCCTCCTGTCAGGGTTTTGCAGGGTGTTTGGGATAGATGCAGGGTTTGTAGGTGTAAGTATGGCTTTAAAAATCTGTTTGGCTCTAATGGCTGATGCTTCTGTTTTACTTTTGGAAAAGAATTCGAGTACTTAAAATCCTGGGTGTTTTTATCCAACTTAGACTAACAAAGACATTAACTTTACTTCCATTCTATGCCTTAGCTACATATGTGTAGAATCATAATTCCAAGATCTGAAAAATAATCTCTGATTATTTTTGGGAATGTTTGACCTTAATCTCAGAGCTGCTGGATCATCATGAAAAAGGACTGCAGTTTAAGGTCATATTTAAACTTGGAGTTAAATGTTGTAGACCTACGGATATATAAATGTATGATCTGTTGTTATGTCATGCATTTCTGAGGATTTTTTCCTGTATTTTGTACCCAAAGCTCTGTCAATGACTGTAGTATAGAGGAAAGGTCAATGTTTCAGTACTTTTGGAGGAAGAGCAAGGGAGGAGTGTATAGGCAAACATGCCACTTCTCTGACTGAGCTGCATGCAGGCACTTTCTAGAAAGACTGGTCTGGTGAAGGGTGTGGTTATGAGATTTTTATTTTACAGTTTCTGTGCACTGTGCATTTCGTAAGGGCCAATGTTAGAAGTTCATGGACCTCATGTACTGTAGGGTGTAACTGGGTGAGTCACTTGGAACAAGAGGCGAGCACAGATGAAGATAATTTTACTTTCGTAAGGTTCGAACATAGGAGGGTTGAAAATATTCCTGCTGCTTGTTAAATTATATCTTTTATTTATAAATATAAATAGGTGGTTTGAAGCCAATGTGTCTCTTTATACAAATGACTTTGTAATATTCTTACACACGTTTTTGGTTGTTGGTTCACATTTACAGTCTTGAAGGATTTTTTTGTTATTAAGTGCTGATTTAAGACTTAAATGATTTGATGCGTTGGTATCAGTACATCCATTTCACAGGCTATCCCTTCACAAGAAATGTCTTTGCTCTCAAAGTACATCTATAATTAAAAGAATGAGGAAATGCCTGTTGTTTCCCTACTCAGCTAAAGCTTAAATTCCAAGACATGTCACACTGCTTGTTTGACTTGGATGGCATATGAAAAAGTTGAATTAGGCTAAAGGAACGTGCAGATAATTTTGGAGAGCTCAGCACTGGCTGTTGTTGTGCTTTGAAGTTCTCAAAGATGCTCAGCTGATTTTTGGCACTGAGGTCACACCAGAATTGAATTCTTTTCATAATCCCACTTCCATATCTTAGATTGAATTTTACATTTTGGATGCTTCCCGAATGGCTGTCTTTTGTATTACAGAGCTGGAACTGTGTGCTGTTAATCTCTGACTAGGCAGGATCCAGATACTATCTTAACTGCTGAATGTAGAAGCTATTTGGTACTGTCCCTTTAGAGGTGATACTCAATTATTCATCTGCTAGAGGCCTTAAGATGTTTCATGATTCCTCAGGAACTCCTTCCTCACACGTTAAACTGGTTTTCTCCTCAGAGGATGCACAGTAGCTGAGGCAAATGGGCCTATATTTTACAGTTTCTACACAGGAAGCAAACAGATCTAGGATACATAATAAACACCTCTGTCATCTTCCCTCAGTTTGATTACTGCTCTTAAGTCTTTAGAGTCTGGATGCTTGCGAGCACCTTCTGGATTCCTCACCTCCAGCTCTTGCATCCTCTGGGTCCTGCTGAGACGTCGCCCTTGCCATGAACACTCTTTACTTCTTGCTTGTTCCTCTCTGGAGCCATGCTCTGTTGTGTTTCTATTCCTAAGCTTCTCAACCTCTATGTTTCCAAAAGGCTAACTGCAGTAGACTTGTCTTTTGAGTGCATTGGATGATTTCCACACCCATCCTCTATTTTTCTTCCTCTTTGCTCATCTGCAGGTGACTAGTTTAATAAGGATTTAAGATACTTGCTTCTTTAAGCAAAGTGTTATCTGTTTGTTTGTAGCAATTATTAATGTTTTTAATCATGTGAATACATTTACACACCATTTTCCCCCTTTGTAAAACCTTAGCACTATACTTCTATGTTCTGTGAAGTAGACAGACTTTACATACTTTACAACAGTTAAAGCCCTGCAACGATATCTTGAGTCCTGTGGATACAGATCTACAGGTTTTATTTATGCCTTTGTCCTGCTCATCCTTCATGATTAAACCAAGTTTTATTAATCTGCAATGCTAATCACAAAGATTCAGGAGCTCATTCAGCCAGCAGATTGCATCTGATGTACAGAGATGTACAAAGCAAGCAGAATGTCCTGTCAGCGACTAGAGAGGGCTTTGATTTACTGACTGAAATGCTACTGCAAGTAACTGAACCAAAGAACCATTCTTCAGAAACAAGCTTTGTTTCTTATTGTTTAGCTGTAGAAGCAGGATACTATCATCTTAGCCCCATCACAGAGAAACTACATTGACTTTAGGGGTACAGAATGTCCTTTGGAAGATGCTCCAGTTTACAACAAATTCTTTTTCCTGAAGGAGCTGATGCTTTCCTTCATTCTTTTAACTCTTACTTTTGTGTCTGAATATATTACTTGCTGGGTTGTGTTGCATTTAGTGAAGGATCAATTTAAGAGGTAGATCCCCTAGTCCTTTTAATCTCTGAGGACCAGCTAGAATGCAGGAGGATTCATTTGCTGGGTGCATGAATAGTATGGTTTGTTGACATGCAACAGGCCCAAATATCCTATCAGTATCACCACGACAATTCAGTGACATTTACAGTGCTACATTGCTATTATTAAAATGACAGGTGCTTTCTACTGCTAGAAATATTTGCTACAAATGTTACATTCTCATTAATATATAAATATTATGTATTAATTTTAATTAAAACATACTATCAGGCTTATGACAACGAGTAAAAATACATTAATAGATGGCATAGAAGAGAAGCTATTACAGGAGGGTCAAACTCTTCAATAAATAGAACCCTCCATTCTTGTAATGTACACTTAACTAAAAGGTGAAATCAGTGAATATGCAATGAAAACTGATAGTACTGATAATAACTTGAATCATGCTCTGAAGATTTTGCCTTTCTGGAATGGATGTGCTCATACAGTCATCAGCTGCAAGGTCTGCACCTGGTTTAGCTCAGGTTGTTGTCTGAGAGAAAATGCTACAGGAAATCTAACTCCTCTGGGTCCTACAGGATCCTCTGTAGCTCAGGATCAGGAAAGGGTTACTTTAGCGTGCACATGAACCGAGTGACTCAGATTCACAAAAGACTTGGGAAGTGTATCAGCTTCGAGATGTAAACTGGTCACTGTTAAGTGTGGAAGCCGTTGCAACCTCATGCTTTCTACTTTGCTGTGAGAATTGGAATATGAAATGTTATAATCTGCTGCCATTATCTGCTTTGACTTCCTGCTCGTGTTCTGCCTTAAAATTGAACGTTTGGTTGCTAAAATATGATCCCCAAGTATGACAGTGACAAGCATATGAATATGTAATAAGCAGCTGAAACAGCTAGAGAGCAATTCCTGAAAGGATTTCCCTATACTGATCAACATGAGCTGTTTTAATTAGCTGAGCAGCTGGATTTTAGCTGCTTCTTAACCACATCCTCATTTGTCCAGACAGTGGGAAGTTGAAGTTGTGGCATTCATTAAATGATGCAGAAGTAAACATCCTCAGCATAGTGATGAGGATTGAATTGCCACTGGACTTCAGTACTTGTTCAGGATTGCTTGGTTTTGGTGCTGGACCCAAGAAAGAAGTAAAGTTGTCCCATGATGAGTTTAGATGACCAGATCTGTAATGTTTTTAGGTGGCTGGATCTTTACTAGCATCCTGCACCCACAGAGCTAGACAATACTCCATTAAGCAGAGAACATAAGAGAAGGTCTTCATTTTACAGAGAGGCTACTGTGGTGGCAGCCTGCTGCCAGGCACTTTTTTCTGGTGCTAGTTTGATCTCCCAGTGAGCCAATCTGGATAACCAGCATTAATAGGGAAGAAAAAAAGAAGTGGATCTACTGATACTGAAGGGTGAGAAGAACAACTGATCCAAGACATAGCCAGCATTTGGTTATTTGCTGTCAGATTAGCTGCAGAGTCATGGACTTCAGGTTTGTTTTTGTGAGTAGAGACTGAGCTGCTTACCCCAAGGACTGCTTCTGGCTGGCGTGCCTGCCTGTTCCCACTGCTTTTCTGCTGTCATCCTGGTGTCATTGTGGCTCTGCAGCCAGCTGGAGCAGCCAGCTTGTCTGGCTGAACACTAATCAGGATGCTAGGGATGGGATTATTTGTTATTAGCAAAATTAAGTGGCTGGTCCAGCGGACCAAGTCACAAGAGAGCTGGTGGGAATGGTGAGGATGTGGGAAAGGTGGGACTACTAGCTGCACAAGTCTCATCTTCTCTTGCACTAATGGACAAACTGCACTTGGAGTCCGTGTGCCATGTGATCTGATTCATACACATCAGATGGAGGACTGGCAGTCCCCTGCAGTAGAAGCATTGAAGAGGCTGATCACTCTGGATACATTGTTGGTGTAGCTTCGCTTAATCCACAGGATTAATACGGTTTTTTCTACTGCATCCGCATCATGAAGATGTGGTAGGTGTGACTCTTCTGTCTAACTTCAGGATTTTTTTGATTGAACTAAGAAGTTTGTCTTTGAAGTATCAGAGTGGTGGTAAATCAGATCTTTTGCACCACCCTTAATTTAATTGTAAAATTACATCTTTCTGTGACAGTCTGTAGTGAAATAATTTAGGTGGCATTTTTAACATTTTGTGTTTAGAAAAATTTATTTTAATAAGTTTTTTCAATGTTACACTGTAGTACACCTGCTATAGAAAGATGGTATGATTTCTAAAGTAACTGAGAGAAATATATAATGTATTTTATTAAATCGGTCTTTTGTCTCACAGTAATTTTAACACCAGCTATTTAAAAATTCTTGGCTCACATTCCAAGAAGTCACAAGACATTAAAAGTAGCAGCATTTTTACTTTTCTTACTCTGCTTGTGAGTGTAAGATGGGGTCAATGACTATCATAATTAAAAATATGTTTAAAAGCTTCTACAGAGGTATGTGAACCTGAGGACTGATACTTTAAAGCTTCATATAACATGACATAAAGGATAAATTTTGATATTTTTGCAGCTTATGCTTTGGTACATTAACTTTTTTAGAGCAGGTGATCTTCGTCTTTTTATTCTTCCCCCTTAGGCTTTTGTGCATGTCTAAAGTGATGTAAGAAAGAAGTTTTTTTTCTATAGAGTATTCATTATTATGTCAGTTTAGGTATTGAATGTGTTATGCATCCCAAAAACTCCTCTACCTGTTTGCACTGTGCAGCTGAACTGGCTCACCATCAGCTGGCTAGTGGGAACATGGTACCTTCGGCTTGGCTGGAGCCCCTGCTGCTTCTGAAAGAGCTAAAAGACATATGGGTGAAAATGTAGCCCATAATATTGTGGCCTCTTTGCTTATGTAACATGTGACTTGAATGCTGTCCTCCAAACACAACAAAGTCCTGCCTGCTCACTCAGAGCAGCTGTGTGATTGGAGCTTTATTCCACTAGAATAGCATGTCCCCTCCTCTGCAGTGCCGGCACTGTTCAGGTGATTGATACTTGCACAGTTGCTAAGTTAGGAGTCACCCTGCAGCAGAAGGCCTTTGAGAAAGCCCTGTAGTTACAGCAAAGCTACATTCAAAGAGAGATGCTGCTCAGCACCAACAGAATTGTTGGAGCTGAGCCCCTAACGAGGATGAGGCCATGGTTTATACACAGCCAGTGCACTCACTCCGCTATGCAGTTTGCAGCACTTTGCCTGGTCTAGTTTGTGACAGTTCAATTCCCCAAACCACAGACCTGAAATATGCTTTTAAAGCACTTTCCTCGAGTGTTTATGTTTAGGAAACCTGTCCTTGAAACCCAGAATAAAGCCTGCCAGATAAACTGCATAGGCATCTTAACAACTTCAAACACACCACTCCTGATTCTTTATCTTTTAGAAACGGTGACCTGTGGGACCCTTCCTTTCATGGTGCTACCAACTTAAAGCACCCAACTGCTTTCAGCATAAGGAGGTATAGCAGCAGACAGATCCACTCTGAACCTATTGAGTGGGTTTGCATGAATGCTCAGAAAGCCCAACAGAGGTGGATTAGTTCCCCATTCTGAGGGGTTAGGAGGCAACGCTCAGTGAAGCCGCTGCCTTAGCTGAAAACCATAGAAACAGAATTTGTGCTTTAACAGTGAGCAAGGTCTAGGATAAATGTGCAAATGTCAAAGTTGTTCTGGTTGTCTGTTCTTGCATGCTAAATTGGGGGAGGGGGGGAAAACAGTTTGCATTTTTACTTATTCCATATTAGGTATGGAAACAGGAGTGGTGTTGGAGCTAATGTTTATGCCTTAGAGTCTTTAATGCTCTGAGACTTCCTCCTGTCTGCACCATCTTCTTCCAGCAAGGCCCACAGGAACTGCTACCCCCCACCTGCCAGGAGCTAGTTATTTTCAGGTAGCTCTCTGTCCCCTCAAGTGTTCAGGTGTAACTGTTGGCAGAATCACATTGGGACCAGGATCAGAGGTCCCACATGTATTAAACTCTTACCCTCTTTGTTTTTCTTTGTCATGTGCATTTGTGGGGGCTTTGTGTCTGCTCTGGTTCATTGCTGTGCCTCTAGGACAGGAGGAGGAGGTGGTGGGAAATAGGCAGGGACTCCATACAGTAGAGTAATTGCTATAGATTTTAGCTCACAAAATAGGAGAATTAAATTCTATTTGGTTATGCTAATTATCTGGATGGCTTGAGAAAAAAATGTGTCATTAACTGTGGAGCAGAGGAGCATAAATAACCTCGTCACTTCTCTCTTTGCAAGACAGTACAACAGACTGCAAATAATTCCCTGTGGAATAGGGAGGGTTAACTCAGCATAAGGTATGGGTAGAATGGCCCAAGAACAGCATCTTATTTGAATTGCTGGGGTTTAGTGTATAACAAAGTTATGTGATTTGCAGTTCTTTGCACAACTTCATGCAAAAAAAAAAAATTTAAAAAAAAAAAAAATCTATATCCGCTCCCAGTTTTTTTTAAGGGCTTGGATAATTGTAAGCTAAATGTGAATCAGACTTTCCTGGGAGAGGAAATGTCATCCTTTGCCAACGGGTTGTTGACGAGTGACCTGTTAATGGAAAGTGGAAAAGAAAAACAACATGTTAACAGATTGTTTTGCCTGTGAGCTCATACACTTTCTAAAAGAACCATATTATCCTGGGTTCTAAATTACATGGATAGTTGCATGTCTTGCTCTTGACAAATCCATATTTCAAAATTGCACTAAATTGGTTTAGTGAGACGTTTTGCTTCTTTGCTCTTTACACTTCTATTTTAAAATGTTTTTTCTATACCTTTTTGGTTCTCATGTTGCATGAAAACAAACTTTTGCCTACATAATGACTCCTGTGATTTCTAGCCAAAAACACCTGCTTGTTTCTGGAAGTGCTCACAGATTCTGGAGCAAATTGCACTAGCTCAATAGGCTTTTGCCAGCAGAACAAAGGACTTAACTCACTCCTTTTAGTTCTTACAGATACTTGAATATGTATTTTTTAACAGATTTACTAATTTCCTGCTGTAAAACCTAAGTAAATTTTGAATCCTAAGATGGAAAGATTTTTGCTGCTCTAAAAGATGTCAGATTTGTGTTGGCAGACTTTATTCTCCTTTGTATCTGATACTAAATAATGCCTGATTCAAGTTAAGCCCTAAAGTTTGTAGTATATTCACATCAGTGAGAGCAGAATAATAAAGCTTCCAAAATGAACATCCAAAAGATAGCTACTTGATTTACAAGGAGTTAAAAAAGGAGTCAGAGGTGCATGTGGGAGGAACATAAAACTATAAGTGTTTCTTAAAGATAAGGCTGTATTACGATGGAACAATTTGAAGGAAAATTAGAATCCTTTTCTGGTGAGAATGCACAGTAAAATATAACTAATAGAAATGTTTTCTAATGCAGCTTTGCTAACCATGTGGACAGAGGCCAAGAAGCCACATTTGAACTCTTTCTGAAACCAGACAGGCATTGTTTATCCTAGACTAGCCAAACTATTTCTGAAACAGTTTGGTCAGAGAAACGTTCGATTTTAGTTTTAATTAATTTTCAAGAGTGACTGTAGAGGTAGGACATTTTTCGTCCACATCCTTTTTGACTGTCTCTTTCTTCTCCAAATCCCCTTATTTTTCATCGCACTGGAGTAATTGCAGCCATCAGCAATCACAGTGGAAATGTGTGTGGTGCTAAACTGAGCCCTGACAGAGTTGCTGTGCTGCATGGCTGCTGCAGCCAGAGTGAGAGCAGTGTTACAGGGCTAATGCCCTCCTTGTGCTAACATTCCTGCTGTTACACCAATGCTGTGGTGGAAGGTTTATGGAAGAGACTTGATCAGTACAGCTTTCTGTTGTAGTTAAGATATTGTATTAATTTCAACCAGATAAAGTCTGCTTATTTTCAGCCTCAGGAAAGACTGTGCAGCACTTTCAGGGCTTCTCATCAACAAATATTCTTCATCCATTGTGTGGGTGTTTTTTGTTTGTTTGTTTGGGTTTTTTGATTGTTTTTTGTTTGCTTTAAAGAAAAGGAGCTACAAAAAGTCCTTTTCAGAAATGGTTTGTGTTGGATTTTTAAAATCTCTTCTACAGCTTTGTGCAAGTGGCAGGTTATTAATGGCATGTTCCTCAAGTTAGGAACAGTTTCTGAAAATTATAATCCAAACATAGTTTTGATTTTTACCCTCAATGATAGTCCAGACTGCTATATCTGTTAAATAAGACATTCAGAAAAGAGACATCAGAAACCTTAATCTTTCCAAGAAAACAGATGAGTTGGAAAAAGAAAACATTTTTCTATCCTTGTTTATCAAGAAAATTTTTGGTCATGTTGTCTAACCCCACCCATCAAGTTATAACTGAGAAATGTAATCTCATCTGAAAGGCAAGAGAAGTTAAGTAATTGTTTAAAATATTTAGCGAAGGGATTGTAGATTTTTACTTGCTTGTCTCAGTTTTATTTATTGACAAAAATGTTAAGTCATTAAATGGTTATAATCTGAGAATATGCACACGCACTGGGGCTCTCCTCCAAGTTTTCTCTTCAGATGAGACAGAATGTGTCAGAACTTCCACACAGAATCGAGAGGAAAAAAATACTTTTAATAGTTGGTTTTCTGTCTTTGCAGAGTCTTGTAGCTAATCTGTAATCTGATTTTCATTAGAAGGAGTTGGTTATGGTTGTATACTGAAGGAGTTTTGGTCAAATTTCTGTAAAATAGCTTAGGGGAAAGGTGCTCTTGGAAAACCTTTACAATATACGAGGAATTTTTGCATGAAGTTACTACTTTTTTTTTTTTCTCTTTGAGACAATAATTACATAGTAATTTTTTTTTTCTCTTCGTTAAGCCAAGGACCCTTGTCATCCATAAGAGCGGCAATCAAGAGATGTAAGTTTACTTTTCTAATTTTTTGAGAACCATAGTATTGTAAGATTGTGACATCTTTGTTTTGAGTAACTGGTTAACTTTGTAATTGAAAATGAAGCAGCTAGCAGGCTTTTGTGGGGCTGTATTTTCTTTTTCTTTTTTTACTTCAGGTTAGACCATCTTTTTTCTTTGCTGATGATCTGTTCCTTCTTGCCAAATACTAACTTTTTCTTATTTATGTACTAATGCATTTGTGCACAGATGTGATCCACCTCTGAAAAACTTGAGTTACACATGCCAAATTTTTTGTTTGCTTGACAGAATAGAACACTGTTCTATTTAAGTAGAAATCTGCTGCAACCACTTATTGACTGTACTGGGGACAGGATTAGACTCATGCACCAGGCTCACTTTTGGAAAACCAAAATAGTTTATAAGTCTTGAATGAATATCCAAACTCTTCTTCTCTGATTTCATCACTTAACTCCTCTTTACCTTTTCCTACTCATTTTTTCCAGGCAGGCAATTTCTTTTGCTGCATCTTCCAAAGCACATTTTTCTTTCTCCCACTTTTCATTTTTATTTCCTTTCTGTCAATTTCAATTTCACATTAGTGGAACAACTCTCAGAATTCTGTTATGGGGAAAAATAAATTAGTGCATGTACTACTGATTTGTTTCTCATGGATCTATTAGTCAGGGTCTCATTAGTATGGATTAGGTTGGAGGTAGTCAAAGGGGATCATGAAAGCTTTATTCAGAGCAAGTCTGTATGATGCTGTAGTTAAAATGCACCACTTTATTTGTGGTGTCACTGCAATAGATAGGAAACTGGAAAAGAGGGAGCACTAGATCACAGTGGACCTTTGTGGTGGAGTCAGTTGATTCAGACTGCCTAAGCCTCAGTACCTCCTCTAAATGAGAAACCATCTGAAAGATACTAGAAATTGATATCTGTATTTCTGAAAATATAGTTGCAAGTGATACATTGAGGCACAATCAAGTAAGAAAAAATGAAGTCAAAAAGCCCTGTTTCATATGTCATTGTATTTAATAGTGTTAATGTGTAAATAGCTATGATGAAATACGGGATTTATTCAGACGATAAGCATATTTCCATGCATATATCAAGATGTTGTATATGAAACTGTTGTTCTTTGTATGCCACTAATTATGCTTTTGGATGAACCTAAATTAGAAGTAGACCCTGAATAATTCCTGACTCTCCTCACCATTGATCTGGAAAGCATAGGGTATTCTCTGAAAAAGTACATTTCCAAAACAGAGTTAGAAATCTTTCTACATCACAGCTTCTGTGGGCTATGTATCTCTAATTTTTAAGAAACTTGATAGATAGGTGCAGGATTTCAACTTTCCAGCCTATGGACAACACTTTATGTGACTTTGTACTGGTAAGTCTCTCTTTCTTATGGCCAGAGAGGAAGAGGGTTTATTTTACTTTCAGCCACCCTAACTGTGTCTCTGGGCAGAAAGTGTCCTTTTGTTTCAGTTTTTTGACAGCTCAGTGGAATACAGAAAAGCGAGCCCAGCATGCTTGAAGAAAGCAAGCACGTGAATATGAGATATGCTTAGGGGTAATTTTTTAATGTCAACTCTTCAAAAGTTACACTGGATTTTTAACCATGATCACAGGCCAGGACACACCACTAAAACTAGTGCCCACTGAAATCAGTGAAACTATTTCCATTGACACCAGTGCAGCAATATTCCAAAGTAAGTGAAAAGAGGCAGGCCAAGTATTGCACAGAAATGGTGTTTTCACTTTCTGACTAGGATAGCATGAAGAAGCAGGGCTAGAGAGGCAAGTCTGCTGTCCTAAAATGCTGGAAGAACATACAAGCTTGTTTCATCTTCATTCTAACCTAAATATGTAGGTGAATGAAGGATGTGTAACAGCTTGTATGCTGAATCAGAATCTTCCCATTTGGCAGTTTTGAAGCCATTTTTGGCTGTGGTTTTTGTTTGAGTTTCACTTTTTGTTTTGTTTAGCTTGGGGGCTTCCTATGTTCTTTTGGCTCTCACTTTCTCC
The DNA here is from genome assembly GCA_013399055.1 of Ramphastos sulfuratus. Lineage (NCBI taxonomy): Eukaryota > Metazoa > Chordata > Aves > Piciformes > Ramphastidae > Ramphastos > Ramphastos sulfuratus. The sequence goes on from WBNM01021174.1 coordinate 13,904, forward strand.
CCAGCCAGATCAATTCCGAGACCTCATTCTCCCCCCATCTGCACAAACATTTGGGCTGTCAGGGGAAGGTACAGAGGCAGCCCAAGGAAAGGTGTAGAAATGACTGAAGTGCCTTCATAAATCATTATTGTCAAATCTGAATGAAACTAGGGCTTACTCTAAGGGAGTAGTTATGCAGATTTTTTTTTTTTTTTTTTTTTTTTTTTGGCAGCAATGCCAACCTCTAAGGTGCCCAGCAGCTTGGTAAGCTCTGAAAGGGGTATTTGACCTCACTGGAGGTGGGAAGAGAAGCTTCTGTTACTCTAGATTATTTTTGATCAGTTCCCTCTCTGAAGTTGCACATAGAAGAACTGGAGCTAAGAAAGCAGAGGCAGGAAACAGAGATTGCTTTTGGGGATGGCATGTTCCTTCCCCTGTGCTATTGGTGGTCTAAACCCAAGGTGAGCTGATTTAGAGAGATAAAATAGACCAAAAGTCGACAGAAAACTGTGGGATGATATCATTGCTAATGTTCATTCAAGAGCGGACAAAAGTCCATGTTTTGCAGGGGAATTAGATATTATCAGCTGCCTACATTAAAGCATTAAATCAACCCAGCTGTAATGTCAAACATCTTAAAACTTCCCTGAGGTGCTTGGAAACAGAACTAGAAGAAAAAAAGAGCAAGATGTCCCCCTTGTGCCAAGAAACAGTTCAGGAGAAAAGCTTCAACTCTTACTTCAGAGGTACATGAAAATGTCCAATCGGTTTGAGCCTGAATTTCTACAGAAATAGTCTAACCAGATCTTGGGTGAAAACAGAGGGTTTTTTTTCTGGTTTCGACTTGAGGATTACCTGTTCCTCCCTGAAGAAGAATCTCCACAGCCACGTAACACTTGTGGTATTGCAAAGACCTCAGACGTGGCCTCCTGCATGGGACCATTCTGTCACCTCCTCTGGTATATCACATTGTAGCTAAGGGAGGGAGTGTTTTCCCAATCTTGGGCTCTCTTTGAGATGCTGTCATGAATAATATTTCTTCCTAGGCAACTATATAGTGAAAAGAATAAGTTCTCAGTCTAATAGTCTACATATTTCATAGCATTGTTGGCAGAAATGTCTACCTCAGTGTTAGAAAAGCATTGAAAGAGCTGTATTTCTAAATGTTGGCACAGGTCCCTGTTGTAGAAAATAACATTATTGCTTTAAAACCTATCCATAATGCTAAGTATGAATTAACTGAATTAGTTCATTGGCAGGATTGTGTTTACTTACAGCTGCTGGAGGGGACAACACATAAAAAACATCAGAAAATTTTGGATCTTAATTTCCCACAAGGCTTGCACTATTTGAAGCTGTGGTTCCAATCTTTAACAGAAAAAATTGAAACTTGCCTTTGAAACACTGCAATGACAAAACTGTTCAGTATTTCATACAGATTTGCTAATGGAAACATATGAAGACATCTACTAGTAAAGTTATTTTTGTATAAATATTTTAAATGTGTTTTTTTCAGGTGAGTTTACTTGAAATTCAGAGTTTCAAGGATTACATAGATGGCTCACTGGAGGGTTTTTTGGCCTATGTCAAGAAAGGAAAAAGGTCTTTTAGATTATATTTTAGTTTTTTGTTTTTATAGTGATAACAAATGGAAGTATATTTAAACCTCACAGTAAAAAACAGCATGTAGAATTTATCTAGAAATGAAGAAAAGATGAAATAATTTGACGGGTTTATCAATTTAGTTTGACATCCCTCATTTAGCTGTTATTTCCAATGTTTTTATCATCGTAATTTGGCTTTACTATGAGTGCTGAATACGTTTACCAAATTAATACTTCCTTCAATCCTCTTTGGAAAGGGAATCTTGGAATTGTTTGACGTCCATTTATTGTTTCTTGTGTTTTGTGTGTGGTTTCGTTTTGGGGGTTTTTAGTGGGAGTTGGTTGGTTGGTTGTTTTTTACTTTATGTATTAGAACAATGCCGCGTTAAGATTTCTGAAGAAGAAAGTGAAGGTGAGATGTAGGGGATTTTTATATACTTATTTTAGCCACACAATTTTTACAGAACTGCTTTAGGAGATGCAGAATCGTGCCTGAAACTTTGAGATGTGCTTCTTATTAGGATCAACTTGCCTGCCCATACCGCTTTGATAGATCAGAGTGTATATTAAAGGATCCCAGCTTCTTTGCACCTGTATCAGCTCCTCTGTACTGCACATTGAGAAGCTTTCAAACAGGCAGTTGATCTCCTGTTCAGAAGATGACAGTATGCATATCTGGGAGCTCCGAGAAAAACAGCAGCTACCGGCTGTACCAGTTCCAACAGATTTTTTTCAACATGTGGGGATTTGGAAGAGTGGTCAGACAAACCAAGCTGCTAAGAAGGTGCAAGAGAATACACCTATGTATTTCTTTGAGTGAGTTGGTGATTTAATTGGTCATTCATCAGCTGTGCAGATGTTCCTGTAATTTGGTGAGCTAGGACTGACTGCACGCTCTGCTGACCACCTCATTATTGTGTGGAAAGATGGTGAACAAGATATTTATAGCCCATTATTTTTGGAAAGGGAAAAGCACAGACCCAGATAAATCATGATTTTAACCTAAAGAAAGCATTCAAAGAGGTTATCTTCACTCTCCTTGTTCCTACAGTGGCTCTTTGTTGAGCCATGCAATGGACATTTCGGTATTCAGTTATAGTCTTCTTGGCTCATTTACTGCAAAGGAAATTTCTAAACAGCTATTGTTGAAGTCAGCATGGGACTAGAAATAAAATTTGCTTTTATTTTAGTTTTCTAAGACACTGTATTGTGAATAGACACAGTTGTAGTCTTACAGCCTTGGCAAATTTGCTATTATTGCATGACTAACCCATTTGATCATGATTTCTGGTACTCTTAAGCCTTGGTTTGTTCTCCTTCACCTCCTCTTCCTTTTCTGTAACCCCTTCTTTTTTCCCCTCTAGCACTCATGAATAGTGCACATCAAAAATGCCCTGTCGAAGAGGTATGTCTGACACAACTCTGTGTGACTCTGGAATCAAGTATGCCTTGCTGATTTCAGCTAATGATTCTGTGATGGCAGAGGAACACTTGATTGTCACCTTTTGGCACAAGAAGGCTCTGCTAGTTCCTAAATTGTGCCTCTTACGCAAAAATCTGTCCCTTGGTTAATTTTCTTTTCTCTCTAAAGAAATCAAAATGAATATATAATGTGGCCATTGAAAAAATTATTTGAATTCGAATATGGAAAATATAGAAAAATGAAGAGGGCAGGATTAACTTACTTTAGGTAACTTTAAAACAGAGAGTTTGAAAGAAAAATGTCGTTAACTTTTAATCCACAGTGATTAAATTTTAAGTAATTTCCAGTTGGGAATACTTAATTTTTGTCTTTCACATAAAGTGAGGTGAAAAAGCTTCTTACCTTTTGTACTTTTCACTTCTCTAAAACAAACTAAAAGAGAGATTTAAAAGAGATTTAATAAACCATCTCAGAAATCAGCCAGCAAAACAAAATCCAGACATGTTTAATATGCCTTTTTGATTTAAATGCAGTGTCAGCACAGAATGCAGGAACACATGGTGAGGAAAAAGAAGGGAGACAGGACCATTTCTATTGGTTGTAACTTGGGCATAAAGTGACTTAAACTGATTATGAAACTGCACCTTTTAAAAGTTTTCCTATTTAATACAAATAATTTTAAAATAACTTGGCCTCCCTTAAAATCTGAAATTTATGATCATGTGCTCTATGTTCTCCATTTCATTGATAGCAGATTGGTAGGGGTTCTGCTGTTATCCTCATCTTACTCCTGTGACAATGTATTTTAACCTCTTCAAAATTTTGTTTCTTTTCTTTATATAGCTTCTCGGACCTCTAGCCATAGTGAACAGCAAAGAGACAGAAGGTATGATGTTCTTTGTTATATTACAGTTGAGTGTTACTGTAAAACTTCTTAGATTGTGTCACAATATTGCTTCTTGGGGGTTTCTCCTCTAGGTTTTTTGTTTTGTTTTGTTTTCCTTCTCTCTCTCCTTAATTTGTTTAAAAATAAATTGGACTCGAAATAAACTAAAAAGAATTTCACTCTTAAGCACAGGGTTAGTTATGAATTTGAGGAGTTTTTTTATGTATGTCCTCAAGAAAAGAATGCAACCAACCATCAAACCTCTGCACACTGTTTTATTTTTCTGACATCAATTTACAGGATCACTTCACAATGAAAATAAGCACACTCCAGGCCTCTTTCCAGTTTCTCAAAGGATATTGAGAAAAGAGGTCACCAACCTGGATAGCTGGTGAACTGAGTCTGACATTATTTCAGGTGGAACTGTAGCCCTATTTTAAGAATTCTTTTTACAGTAGTTTAGTTGTTGAAGTTAGGCTTTTGCAACTTTTTTTCTGTCAGCAGACAGAGGCTTCTATAGATGCTTCAACTACTCAGAAAACTCACTTCTCAAAATGTATTTTGTGCCAGAGTCTGGACTGAACAGTGGTACTTTGGGGACCATGGTCTGGGAATGTGGGCCACCACTGCAGCTTATGCTCTAAAGCAGTTGTTCCAGTAATAAAGCAGGGATAGTACCTACAGGTGCTTGATTGGCACTAAAGTCCCTGTTGTACTAGATACTGTAAGCAAACAGAGCCTGTCCCAAAGGCCTCATGAGACTCATTCTGCCCCACTTCAGTGCAGTGGGAAGTTTCCCTAGAGGTCTGAGGATAGACAACCTTTTAGGTAGCCAGCCAGAGCAGTTTTAACTATCCTACTGTTTCCACATTCTATCAGGCTAAGGGCAAACACATGAATAGTTCTTATTATCCTGTGAGGATTAAGACTTCTTCCATCTAATTGAGTTACACTTGCATTTAAGTACTCTAAGCGTGAAAATTATTTCACTGAAGCCCATAAACCTGCTTTTTGACTTAGGCATTTAATTAGGTGCTTTGAATGAAGGTCTCAGTGCTTGTTAGAAAGGTCGAGTCAGTTACTCTGAAATCATGGAAAAACATCTTTAGTAAAATCAAAAAGACTTGAGCTGTTTTGATCTCCCATACTGTGGAAATCTTGGTCTTTTATATGTAAAAGAACTGTTTTAAAATGTTGTAGGTAATTATTCCCTTTTGTCTTCATTTCCAGGCGTCCTGAAATTACTATTGTTGCTGCTGAACCTCTCCGGCCATCCTCCTGGTTTCCAGGTGCAAGCCCTGTCACTCCTCATGGATTAGGATTCCCTTCTGCTTCATCTCATGCTCAGTGGAGGAGAAATGACCGTATTCCAGCTGAGGTGAGCATAAGTTTACATGAGCTGTTTGGTTTGCGAAGGTAAAAAGCACATAAAGAGAAATAGAGTTTTTGCTTGCTTAGACTTTCACACATCGAATAAAAGACTATGACAGTGTTCTTTTCCTCTCTGCATATGTTACTTTAGTATATTTTAATGGGTCAGGGTTTTTTCATATCTGGACGTACATTAATATTTATCTCTCTGTTCTGTAGCTTCCACCATCATATGAGCAGGTGATAAAAGAAATCAACCAAGTGCGAGTCAATACAACAAACAACAATAATGCTGCTGCTCCTAGACATACCACTACTTCTGCAACACAAACCGACTTTCCAGAGGAACTCATCAGCCATTTGCCAGGAAGTAATGTAGAAACTAGTGTGCCTACACGCTGGGAACCTGCAGGCTATCCAGGTGAGGTTGTTTTGGATTTCTCATTAGTGAAAATCTTACTCTGACCCCTAAAGATGGTCTGTGGAGCAGTTAATATGAATAACAGTTAATTTTCTGTAACAGTCCTCTGTCTGTATGACTGCCATTGCATTCCCGATAAGAACATAATTAAATCTTGAAAGATCTGCACAATTCAGGCATAATGACCTTTGCTTTGAGGACAGAATAGCTCAGGTGTCTGATCAGAACAGCAGCAGTATTACATGTTCAGACTGAAAAGCATGCAAATGAAACATGCTTAGGAAAGTTACTGTATTATTCTTCAGTCTGCTTTCATGCCCCTCATGCTGCAAGCTACCAAGTAGTTTTGAGCTCAAAATGTATAAATACAATTCATTTCTGCAATCTTTTGCTTCCTCCTGGAGTTAATATTTTTTTTTAATTCATCTTTCTAAAAAGCTAGCTGCAGTTTCGTAAGCAGCAGTAAGTTCTGCATGAAAACCATTGTGTTTACCATCCTGACAGATGAAAACAAATAACATAAATAAATTGTTCTGGAGTAGATAACCAATTTTATTTTCTTTTTTTGTTAATAGGGCGGAGTCCTCTTAAACCTCCTAGGCCTTCTGCGTCTCTCCTAAATAGGTCTCCTTCAGAAAATGAGAATCCCTTAATAGCCTTTGAAACTTCTGAAGGTCAGAGGTGCCAAGAGAATCCCAATGCTGTGATACGTCCTGTGCCAAAGCCAAGATCAAGAAGCAATCTCAGACTGGTGGTCAAAAATACTGAAAATAAGACAGACAATGCGGAAGAAGTGTCTGCCGCACAAAGGCAGCAACCTTTAGTACAGCAGTCACCTCTCTTAGATGACAGCCTGCTAGACAATCAGTTGGCAATGGACAGCATGAGTACAGAAAAGAGCCAAAATAGTGTTGTTTCAAGGATCAAAGTTTTTGAATCACAAGGAACTAATGATACCTCAGGATTATCAAAAAAGCCAGAAATTGCCCCTCGTTCATTCCCTCCAAGACCTGTTGCTGCAAAGAAACCAGAGGTTGCTCCAAAGCCAGGTGTAAGCAGAATTTCAGGAGACTGGGATGCATGGACAGAAAGCAGATCATCACCTTCCAAGGAATTGCAGCCTCAACTTGAAGTAGCTGGAAGCAGTGTTGGAACCAAACCTGAACTGCCACAGAAGCCAAAACCTGGCCTTGTTAAAAGTAATAGTAGTGATTTTCTTGATGCAAGGAGTGGATCAGTTGCAGAGAACAATGATGGACAGAAGAAGTTTCCTGTTCCCACTCCAAGGCCTCTTGTTCCTAAAAAGTCACGTTACACAGAAAATCCTGCTCTTTCCTTGGCCTCGCTAAAACCAACTGCTGCTCCCCCACGAGCTTCCATATCTACACAGGAGAAGAGTTTCAAGTCTCTGGGGGAATCGTCATCCTCAGCCAACTCTTCATCACCTACTTCACAAAAACTAGATGTGGAAGGAGATCTAATCAGTTTCGATGATGATGTTTTGCCCCTAAGTCCAGCTTGTGTGGTTAAAGATAGCATCAGTTCTGAAGCAGCAGCAGGTAAGAAGAAATTCTTTTAAACTGTTGCTGGTGGTTACTTTTTGCAGGTGTGTGGTTCTGTGTGAGTTATGTCTGTCTGTCTTGAGGGGCTTTATGCGTGCATATGATGCTCTTGGGTTTCTATTATGTCAAGTTCATTATGTAAGTACTTGGATTTTGAGCTTCAGAAGGTTTCAGTGCTATATAAATCTCAGAACCTGTCTGCTGGATGTATTGTGTGATTACTAGAATAACAATAAAAGATGATGTTATGCGCTAGGTGACACCTGCAGTGTGTATTGCAGTTCTCCCTGGGGAACCTGGGCATCTTAATCTTGTGACATCCTTTCTGAGTAATTTGAGTGCCTGAATTTCTGTATTGGAGACCTAGTCAGGGGAGAGACGTTATCTCTCTCTATGACAACCTGAAAGGAGGTTGTAGGGAGGTAGAAGTCAAGGTAGGGGTCAGACTCTTCTCCTAAGTAACAAATGATGAGAGTAAATGTCCTCAAGCTGTGACAGGGAAGCTTTAGATTGGATACTAGGAAAAATTTCTTAACTGAAAGAGTGGTTAAGCACTGGAACAGGCTGCCCAGAAGTGGTGGAATCATCATGCCTGGAAGTGTCCAGAAAAAAACATGAGGATGTCATGCTTGAAGACATGGTTTAATGGTGGACTTGGCAATGCTCAGTTAATCGTTGGGGTTGATCTCGAAGGTCCTTTCCAACCTGAATGATTCGATGATTCTGTCATTTGGAGAAGCAGCAATGTTTGCTGCATTTAGGGTTACTTGTGATCAGACATACTGGGATACTGTGGCCATCTCACCAGTGCCTACTTACTTATCTTTTCTATCTTTGTGTCTTGTCTTATCATGCAACTATGTGCTCATTATACAACTTCAATGTTTTTCTAATAAGTTAAAATAGTTATTTCATATGGACAAATTAATTGCTATAACTACACCCCTTTCATAAACCTTGTTTTATTCCTTTAATCACTTGTGGTCATCTTTTTTAATGCTGTTTTCTTTAAAGACACAGGTGAGTGTTGAGCTATCACTAAATTTTATAGCAATAGGCTTTTTCCTCTTAGAATTCAACTCTGTATGTTCTGATTTAACTTACAGCTGCATTACAGTCTACGGAGAGTTCTGCTTAATTAAAACAGATGTTGTGTCATACAAAATGCTTATTTAAAGCACTAACTATGATTTTTAATCTTTTATTTTTAACCTCATTTGTCATTAAACATCTCATATTTCTTGAAAAGAGAAGCATAGATACTGTGTAGTTGTCACAGTAATGATTGTTAACAAATGTGATGTCTTCACGCTTTGTGGATTATATCATTAGATGAAGTTCTGATTTGTTATTGTTTCTTCTCTGTACTGCCATAAAAACCCAAGGCAGATGTAGAAATTCCCTTAAAGCCATAAACTCTGAAACTGCTATGCATGAACCTACAAATCTCAAGGGAGCTTATGAAAGCAGTGAAATAAGGCAACGGAACATCCTGCAGGAGAGGTTATTATCTCAGCATGGATTCAAGTCCATTTTCTCTTGGACTGACAGATTTCAGGAACACTGCAGAAGCTGTGCCAAGCCTGGAAGGAGGCAGGTCTATAGAGTGACTGAAGAGGCATTTTGTTCTTATCTCAAGAAATGCATGGCTGACAGTGTCTAGCTGGAAACAAAGTAATGATGACCATCTGGTGTGCAGTTCTGGAGCNCTGGAGTTGTGGACAACCATTGTGCATGTGATGGTTTTAAAAGGACGTTAGAAGCACCAAGGATAACTCTCATTTTCTATGCATTTAGGGTAAAACTTATAGTTTCAGTAATTTGGTTTTAATTAATAGATATGACACACAGAGGGGAAAAGTAACTGTTCTAAATAGTATGCAAAAGAGAATATTTACATACTTAAAGTACATAAAACTGAAAATGATGGTTTGTTTTCATAGAATAGTTTAGGTTGGAAGGGACCTTGACCATTTAGTTTCAAACTCCCTGGCATGGGCTGGTCAAGGCCTCATCCAACCCCAGCCTTGAGCACCTCCAGGGAGAGGGCATTCATAACCTTCCTGGACAATCTGTTCCAGTGTCTTACCACTCATACTGTGAAGACTTTATTCCTAATACCCCATCTAAATCTGCTCTCCTCAAATGTAAACCTGTTCTCTCTTGTCTTATCACTAAAAGCCCTTGTAAAAAGTCCCTTCCTGGCCTTCTTGTAGGCCCCCTTCATGTACTGGAAAGCCACTACAAGGTCTCCCCAGAGCCTTCTTTCTTCAGGCTGAATAACCCCAAGTCTCTTAGCCTGTCCCCATAGTGGAGGTGCTGGAGCCCTCTGATCATCTTCGTGCCCCACTCCTTGACCCTCTCCAGGAGTTCATTGTCCCTCTTACACTGAGGGCACCAAAACTGGACACAGTACTCCAGGTGGGGTCTCACAAAAGCAGAGTAGAGTTTTGCTATGTACATTTTTTAAAAATGCCTCTCTCCCAGCTTGGAGAAAATAAATAACATTAATTCTTCTGTTAAATCAGAGGTCGAGTGATCTCAAACAAAAATTAGCCGGGAAAAAAAATATACATCTTTCATCATGAAATGGTAAGAATGTCAGCCTTCATCTTTCCGCTTGGTGTCCTATATTTTATTCTGGATTTAATTAAGAAGACAATACTTTCCATTCTCATGGTTAACAGAAGAATTATTCAGATAATAGTTTCCTGACTTATTAAGTTACCTGCCTGTGATTTTATTGATTCAATACAATGGCATCTTTGCTATAACCCCTTCTTTCATACTAAAGCAAAAACCCCCCAACAGCATTATCACTTTATTACATTGTAAAATTAGGACTTGTGCCAGTGTTTTGCAGGCATTTGTAGGCTCAAGACTATCCTGTACTTGTGATTATTAATACTGTGCTATGTCCTGATGAAGCATCCACAAGAGCAGCACTGGCTTTCTGAAAAACGAAGCAACGTGGAGCACTAACTCCAACTATTTCTCATGTTCCCATAGGAGCAGCTTGGGATTTGCAAGATCAATCCACAGTAAAACACTTTGTAAAATCAGGAAGAGAAGCTCTTGTTTCTAGTTCCCCAGACTTTTGCATTTCTTACATATTTGTCATTGTCACTACTTAGCAAAATGACAGCAGACTGCTTGTTGTTATGGCAACCCTGGGAAAGGAAGAAGGCTTTTATGCAGTGGTGTTTGAAACTAAGAACCATGAGCTTGATTGTCAAAGAGCAGTGTTACCCCGTTCACAATACTTAAATTTTTTGTGACACAGCACAAACACGTCTGGTACTCAGACAAATGTAAATAGAGGTGGAGGGAATCAGTGGCTGCTGATGGAGCTTACACCTGAGGCAAAAGAAAGAAGGTGAAGCATCCAGCAGACGATGGAAAGGGCACAGAGGGTGAAGTGAATGTATGAAAAAAAAGGTGAAACAGGCAGAACAGATTCAGAGTCTCCACAGCAATTTACTTGACTGACGTAAGACATCAGCTTCCTCTAACAAAAGTCTGTCAGCTCCACAGTACAAAAGATATCTGAATATTATTTATGTGCTAAGATCAACAGTGTTGGCAACAAAACAGTTTGTAATTTCACCAGCTTAACTGCCTTTCATGAGCAGCCAACACTGATGCCAGTTTAAAGTGCCATAATTTTGGACTCAAAGGCTAGAGCTAATGTTCAGAGTCATTTGTATCCTAATGAAATTACTCCTGTTCAAGTCAGTCATTTAGAATGCAAAGTCATTTCTTCAGGGCTCTAAATCTTGAGATGTTAATGCTTTAATGACAGTTGTGATATTTTGGTGCACCTAGGATAGTTTTTGCATTTCTCTTACAGCTGCTGACAGAGATTTGTGCAGTTCTTGAAGGTTAAAAGTTTTGGTAATCTGTTAGCTGGACTCACAGAATCACAGAACTTTAGAGGTTGGAAGGGACCTCCAGAGATTGAGTCCAACCTCCCTGCCAAGGCAGGATCCCCCAGGGTAGCTCACTCAGGAATGCATCCAGGCAGGTTTTGAAAGTCTCCAGAGATGGGAACTCCACAACTTCTCTGGGCAGCCTGTTCCAATGCCCTGTGACCCTCACTGTAAAGAAGTTTCTCCTCATGTTGAGGTGAAACCTTCTATGTTCAAATTTGTAGCCATTGTTCCTTGTCTTATTGCTGCTGACCAGCAAAAAGAGATTGGCCCCATCCACTTGACACCCACCCCTCAGATATTTGTATACATTGAAAAGATCTACTCTCAGTCTTCTCTTCTCCAGACTAAACAGCTGCAGATTTCTCAGTCCTTCTTCATAGAGGAGGTGCTCAAGTCTTCCAGTCATCCTCGTGGCTCTCTGCTGACTGTGGGAATGCAAGAAAGAAGAAATGTAAGAGAGAAAAAGAATGAGCTGTGTACCGAGTAAGCAGCCTTGATTCCCACAGCTTCAGAAAGTCTCCCACAGGGGAGTGGAGACAGCAGGCCACCTGGCCCAGGGGAAAAAACAGGACTGTACATCATCCGAACTACGTTAGTGTGCTGTTTGTATGATGGTATAAAATCAGGCACCACCGTGTATTAGGGGGACGCAAGAGACACCGGCATTTAATAGACTTGGCTCACACCAGCACGTATAAAGAGTGCTTGCATGGAATAAAGGGCACCTGCATCAATCCAAAGGTTGTTGCTGCTTTTGTCTGTTACTGGGGCAGCGACAGCTGGACTCTTTCCAGCAGGTCCCTGTCTCTCTTGAACTGGGGAGCCCAAAACTGGACACAGTATTCCAGTTGTGGTCTCACTAGGGCAGAGTTGAGGGAGAACCGCCCTAGCCCTGCTGGACACACTTTTCTTGATTCACCCTCACACTTTTCTTGGTGCACCCTTCTTCTCACTAACTCATTTTTATAAAGACTTGGAAATGAGTTCTAGTGCAAGTTAATCTGAGCGTAAATTCCATGGATTCAGAAGACCCATCATAGTTTGTATTAGTTTCTGTGTTAAAGCATGCAGTGTGCCTGCTTGCTGAATGTTCTGAGAATTTATATTTTGAACAAAGAAAATAAGGTTATAGTGCATTTAAAGCACACATTTAAATTACATTCCTGCTAGAATGTTTTAATTCACTGATTGCTCTCTGCCTGATATACCAGCTCTCAATTTAAACCAAATGCTTGAAAAATAATTCTGAGAGAGCCTTACCTTACCAACTGGAGACAGCTCTCTCTCTTGACATCTTCTTCATATTAGTGTATTTAAATTCTAACAGTAATATTACTATTGCATTTCTTAATTATTTTAGCTTGGACCTGTCTTTCTGTCCATCTATCTACCTACCTACTTCATCACAGTATGAAAAAACAACAAAAAAAAACCCCAACAAAACAAAAACCAAAGCAAGCAACAAACCAACCAAATCAGTGCTGCTATCCATTTATATGTATCATTCCTACTTGTGGCATTGATAGTAGAATTTGTGTGATACTGTTTTCAGTTCAGAAAAACTGCTGTTTGTGTAACTCCAAATATGTCTTTTGTGGGGATATTGCTCAGCTGCTTGGTTTTAATTGCTTCCTCAGGAAGGAAACAGAAAAAGGAACTGGAATACTCTAACTGATAGATTAGTCCAGATGTACGTTCAAAATAATGCAGCTTTTTTTAGGATTCTGTTATGTTACTTCTGATGGCTCTTGTTGTGGTCATTTTAGTTACCTGTCTCCTTTTTTAAGTTATGCCAAAAGGATCATCCCCAGCAAAGCATGAGCATACTTATCCATTTGAATCTGCTGTTTATCTTAAGCTCCTGACAAAACCAGATTTACTTGAAGACTACCATTGAGTGGAGTAGTGGAAGTACAGGTCTGTGTGCTATCCTGAATCTCTTGCCAAGGAAAGAGTGTTTATTCACGTGGCAAGAATGGACAAGGCTGTATTTCTTACTCTTCAGGCTAATCGGAGGTTTGTTGTTTTTTATTCACCCACTGTATATCCAAACACCCTCAGCATCCAGTTTTTGACGTTAAGCCAGGCTATTCAACTAACTTCTAAGAACACGATGTCATGGCTGACCTGTTCTGGACAGGAAATTGAATTAGAGACCTCCTGAAGGCTCTCACAATCTCAACTATCCGACTCTTACTTCGACTAGCAAAATATATTCATGATGTAGGAATACCCTCCAAACTTTCACTTAAAAGCTAATGCTGGTGTAAGCAGTCATTTGAGCCAAAGGCACTGTAATTGCTATCACCTTACTAGTATGAACAGGCTAGCAATGAACCTAACAGTTCTGCTTTTAGATATACACAGATAGGATTTCTGCAGCTTGAGAGACAAGTGCTGAAATCTTGGACAGGGCCCATTTATATGTATCTCAGAGTGTGATGGAAGCACTGTAGTTTTCTATCCCCTAAGTACTTGTATGCCATTAAGTGTTACAATAGCCCCAAAAAATGATGCTATTCTAATGGTAGATCTTGCCTGATCTCAAATTTTCTAATGCTCTGGAAGAGATATTCCATTGCTCAGTTAAGGACATCTTGCATTTTCAACACGTAACTTTTGGTTGGATTTTTTTGTTGTGTATCTCAGCAATTTGTTTTTCTCTACTTTCCAGAGAGTATCAAGCTCTACATAGTTCTTTGACTGTGCACTTCTGTCTTGCTGATAGCTAATTTCCTTCTGCAGGCTCCACATGTATCCTATAAACATCATTCATTCTTTAGGTTGGACTTGTTCCTCAAAAACAGTGATCACTGGCCTTGAGTTACCTTGCTTTTTGTGGTAATCTGTCAGATGTCAGCAGTGAACAGGGAGCAACACCTAAAAACTCTGCAAGCAGTTAACTGCTCAGAGTAGCAATAAATGTTGCTGGATAATTTTTTTCCTGTCCTGAAGTCTCTGCACACACTTAAAAAAAAAAAATCTTGTTCATGTGTGAGAAGCTTGAGGGTTTAGCACCTGGATGTAACATTTCTGGGAGGAAAAATAATCCTCAAGATAAAATGTTCTGAAATTACTGTGTGTTTGCTCTGGTGTTGTGTGCTTTGGATATCATAGCACAAGCAGGCACAGAAAACAAATTAATGTTTTGGCAATCACATTGGAAGAGCTACAGATAGGTAAAGGTTATTACATATAAGAAATTTTTATGAGCCCACTCAAGCATCTGTTTGGCTGAATGCGCCGTATCAGGTAAAGCAATGCTCCTTGACCTGATGCTTGAACGAAGCAGGACCACACAGTCCATTCATAGCCTCTACCACAGTAACTGGGCTAGTCATGAAAAACCTTTTTGTTGACTGAGGAGAAAGAAATCGTAGGACATTATGATACCAAATTCGGTTGTCTCTGCTTCAACCGAAGTATGAAGCCATATGAAGTCCACTCCTGAATAGTTTATTCCTTGTATTTGAGTGACCTGGTGGTCTGCTCTCCTTGTGTTAGGAGAATGCTGAGAAGCTTGCATTTCACCTGAGCTTACTTTGAGGTTATGTACAGGTTACATTATGAAAGAGTCTGAACCCCATTCTCTCTATTGTTTTTGTCCTTTTTTTTTCAGTTTCCCAGTCTACTAAAAGATATGATCATGACCACATCATGCCAGTTTTCCATGCTGAGGGAGCTGCAAATTGTGTACTTTGAGAAAGATGTTGTAGTCCATTTTGTTCTGTCTGGGTCAGAAACACAATTTCCAAGAAAAGTGACCTGTTAATTTCAGTGAATAACAATACTGAGGGCAACTGAGATTAAGGAAATCACTGATGTTGAAATTCAGGTAGGATATCTGTCTAAAGTGTCCATTTACAGTTGTAAATAGGTTCAGGTTTAGAATATCTGAGGGAATACCCGACTTTTTTCACAGTGTTTCTTGAGTGTGAACCCTGTTCCTCTTGGGATGCTATCTGACAGGTTTTCATTGAATTTCCAGCTGTATTGCTAGGAGAGGCCTGTTGCTGAAAATCTTCCCCCCAGTATGGGTTAGGTAAGCTTCCACAAACACCAGTGCAGTTTTGTATGGGGCTAGTTTTTAATAAAACCTTTTGTTGATGAGGTTTGACTTTATTCTCTGTTCCTGGAAGACCCCAATAACAGTGCTGTTCTGTGTGAAGGGAATTGCCTTTAACAGCTGATGCGAAAGTTTTTTTTAAATTAAACATTGAAATTATACACAGTTGCGTATTTCTACTAATGGCAAGTGTTGTGATGTCAGCATCACCACCTTTTGTACTACATTGTTCTCATGTGTACTGAAAGTACGTTTTGCTGGACCGAGCATCTTCACAGCAGGTATTACTATCATGTGCTTTTAGCCTTCTCAGTCTGATTTGTTTGGAGATTCCCCTTATTGCTGCTAAGGTATCTGTTACCATCTTATTACCACTTAAAGACTGATATTAAATATTTCAGGAAGATAGCCATCTGCCCTGCTCAAGCAGGCAAAACCTAATTGCCCAAAAACACAGGCTAATGTTTGATCTGTTTCTCCTAAACTAATACGAAAAGGAGATGATATATGGTGTATTTGAATACAGTTTTCATTTGTCTTCTCTGCAAACAAGCACAGTAAGGTGTTGTCTCATAAGCCTTTAGAACAAAAACTGTAGGGAGTGAGATTATGGAAAACACAGACTTTAAGCATTACTGTAAAGTTTGATACAAAAAATAATTGACAGAAATCTGTTGATATGTTATAAAAAACTGCCTCGCAGATTAATTTCCTTGAGCTGAGAAGCTTTAAATGAATATATTGGCAATTCTGTTTTCACACCTCTGTTGAAATATGCTCAGATGATGCCCAGTTGTTGTTAAACAACATAAAAATTTGATACATAGTCAGTCCCATTGCACAAAGCAGCACAGCCAATTTCTCCTGCAAACTCAGCATGGGGGAATGGAGTAACACAAGCAAGGTAATGAGTTTTAAACTAATTATGAGGTGACAGCAGTATAATTGAACATTAGATAATGAGTGGAAAACTAAGGTTCATGGAGTGCTTTTGTCAGCCCAAGAAATTACTTTTCTTGGACTTTAATTATTACTCCTCAAATTTATGGATTTAGAGACCTCTGCTGACCGTTGAATGGTCAAGAAAAACATTTCTATGCATAGCAATGATTAACAATTGACATGCAGTCATTCTGTACAATTTAAAATACATTTCTATGCATAGCAATGATTAACAATTGACATGCAGTCATTTTGTACAATTTTAAATCTGTAGATTCACAGTAATACAGAGCTGTGATTATTTTGGGCGTTCAGAGCATTTCCACTTGTTCTCATGGTGTCTGTATTTTTATAAGATGCAGACTTGGGAAAACTGTTTCCTCACTGTTCACGCAGAATCGTCTTTAACCTCTGCAGGATCTTACCTTGAGAGGTACTCTGCATGCCATTGTGTTTCCTATGTTCCTGATGTGTCCAGAGCCCATGACTTAGCCCTGCACACCTTTGCTCTGCTCAGCCTGTGTCTGCAGCTTCCCAATGGGTCACTGCAGCTTGAAGTCCTGCCGCCTTGCCAGGATCATTCCTCAAATCTGTTGTGGAGTTGCCAGATTACTGTAAAATAAGGCCCACTTTGATTTCTTTCAGCTGCACTAATGAACTCTTATGCTGGTGTTCAGAATGTAAGATTAGATAAATCTTTTCTAAAATGCAGTTCAAGTGCTAGCATTATAGCTAACAAACATAGGTATAAAGCAATAAAACAAAAATCGTGACTCCAGGCTCGATCTAAGAGTGGGATCTTTGTTTCTAGTAATGTCTGTACTGCCTGAATGCCTACATCTTTAGCTGTAGATATATCATTGACCTGTCATGACCCTTTCTACTTGAAGTTGTCACGATCCTTTGTACTTGAAGTTTAAGCTTGAAGCTGTTGTACAAACACCCTAATGGAAGAAATTGATGTGCTTTGATTCATTATTAAAATGTGACATGAAGGTACCCAGGCAGATTTCTGGGGAGCCTGTAGGCAGGGAGATGACTTGACCTACCATAACACAAACGCTCATGGCACAAAGCCCCATGGCACACCTGTACATGATGGATGCACCAATGAAGTCTTAAGCAAGAGAATATCAGGAAATGGACATCTCAGCAGGGACGAGCGTGGACAGGCTCTGTGGCACATTGCCTCTGCTGCTGCTACAGCTGCACACTAGCAGCAGGAGCAGAGGAGGATGGGAACACAGGCAGAGAGGGCTGGCAGCAGGCAGAAGCACCCAGCAAGGAGGAGGAGCAGCAGCAGAGGTTGGGGGAACTGTGGCAAACGAGTTGTGTGCCTGTGGGAGGGCAGTTCATTAACTAATTTAGCAGCTTGATATTACCCAGGGTTTTCTCTCTCTCCAAAATGACTTTGAGCCTGTTTTATATTAAAAACACCCCAACAAACAGAGCTTGCTGTACTTAGTCTTCTTCCGCTCTCTCTAAAAATGGCAAAGCTTTTTTAATTAAAATGTTGAAAATATTTTAATTACACTATTTATTTATGAATAATTTATTTCTGGATTTTCTTACGTGTGCTACCAGACACAGATTTCTAGTGTCCTGGTTAACTGCATTGTGTTACACTATCCAAAATTATCTATAAGAAAGCATGACTTAATAATACATATTTTTTAATTTGTTTTTTTATAAGTGTTAACGATAAAATTTTGTTAGAAGGTCCATGTGGTGGTAGTTTTGGGAAAGGGTATTTTCTTATAAAAAGTCTTGAGGAATTTAAAAATACACTCAGCATACTTCCTTGCTGAGACTCTAACACTCCTCAAATAACATCTCATTGATCTACACATATATAAAGGCCACCAGTGGAAATCATACTTGGTTGTTGGGGTTACAAATATGTGTCATGGACAATTTATTGTCAGGAGAGCTTCTCCCATTTCTACTTTACACATTTACCATGCCATTAAGCATTTCCATTTTACTGTAGGTTTTGGTAATGTCAGAGAAAAATATATCAGTTACTGCTCTCTGACATGTGGGGGTACTTGAGAAAGAACCCAGTGGATTTGGATTTTATTCAAGTATTTTTACAGCTGCTTTCTACATGCACATGTGTTCCCATGCCTATTCATAAGAGGCCAGTGCTTACATTTGTTATGCACAGAAAACATTCCTCTACCAGCCTGTCCAATCATTTCATTGGAAAGACAAGCAATGAGTGATATAGGCAGGGGCAGGGCTCAGGCACAACTCCCAGCCCTTGATCTTCCCCATGACACCACATTTGTAATCAACAAGATGATGATTACAAATCAGGAAATCAGTTCTTCTACAGAAAATACATTTTGTGATGATTATTTAAATATAATTTAAATGTAATTTATTTGTGATTATTATTTAAATTTTGTCTTGTTTCTGTAGGCATTTTATCTGCTGCAGCGCTGATTGTTTAGCTTTGATAAGATTTTATCGATTAAAAGTTTTAAGCGAATGTGTTCACAGCTACGTCTGCATGCTAGAGCAACTGCTTTGAAAATGTTTCCCTAAAGCCATCTGAGTTTAGGTCTCTACCAAGCAATGCAGTTCCTCTTGTTCAGTGGCTTATATAATCCTAGAAGGCATCTGGAGTGTGTTTATGTTAAGTCAGCTATGAATGCAGATGTACAGAAAAGATATTATTTACAAAGAGCTGAGTACACTATTTGCATCAGCCTTATTTAGCTATTCTTTATCATTTTCTTGGGTGTGAAATATGAATGTCCTTAATAATGGAAGTAATACCCAATGAGATTTGTGCTCAACAAATAAGTATTAAATATGTTGTTGGTTTCTTTTTTTTCTTTTACTTTTTTTCTTTTTTTTTTTTTTTTCCCTCTTAGATCCATTTCAATTCTTCACCAAAAGTGAACCCGCAAAGGAACAGACAGCGCAACCAGCTTTAGTCCGGAAACCCACTGTGATCCGAATCCCAGCTAAACTTGGGAAATGTAAGTTCTTCTCCCAAAATGAGAAATCTTTGTCAGAAAATATTTTTTGCTGGGACTTGCTGTTTACTAATACAGTTGCTGTTTACTAGCTGTATTACTTGCCAAAGGAATCTCATGGTACAGCCTGACAAAACAGAGGAGCCAGTCTAAGGTGGGATGGAGAAATA
The DNA here is from genome assembly GCA_013399055.1 of Ramphastos sulfuratus. Taxonomy (NCBI): domain Eukaryota; kingdom Metazoa; phylum Chordata; class Aves; order Piciformes; family Ramphastidae; genus Ramphastos; species Ramphastos sulfuratus. The sequence continues at coordinate 33,247 of WBNM01021174.1, forward strand.
ACTTGTAGTCATGTTCTTTTCTCCTCTCTGCCTCCTAGCTCTATCATCTGGCTCCCTCCCTTACCCTAAGTTTGTTGTCCCTCAAGCATTATGGGGCTAATGCTCATCAGAGGTGAAATGGTATGAGGCAGAGGATCTAAAGGCTGTCAGGCAAGTGCTAGAAGAGACGCTTCCAGGAGAAGCAAGCTTGTTTCATCGGCTAAACCATATCACTGACCTATAACTCTGGTCAGACTGACTTCTGACATCAGATGAGAGTATTTTAATGCTGCTCCTGAGCTTCCTGGAAACAGGGCCCACATTGTCAAAGGACCAACATTAAAACATTGCTTCAAACACAGCTTAGTTGGAATGTAAGCCTAGTCTTACAGCTTACATCAAAAAGTTCCCTTGATCCATGCTAGATTTTATACCGTGGCCATTTCAGCAATAGCATTTTTCTAGCAGTTGAGGGAATTATAAAAAGCAGGTGAGAACTTGTATGCAGAAACCTGATGTGTTCAATTTTGTGTCAAAATCTTTACAGTAGTTTTCTGACAGTTACCATATAATTAAAGCCTCCCATCTCTAATCCTTTACAGCTTTACAAATGGCACTGGCAGTATCTGAGAGTGGAAATTTATCAGAGCCACAAGATTTTGTTGATCTTTGTATGCTCGAGTGTGCATTGGCTCCTCTTTAGCCTCACATTTATTCTCAACATTTAGGGAGAAATGTTACAAGATGGCTATTAAAACCCATCTTCCAATATCATGTTTTACTGTATTGAGTGGGTGTAAAGCCAGCTTCTAGCAACTTAATGTCCAGGTGAATCTTCTTCTAAGATTTTCTCTTTATTTCTCAAGTTCCTTTCTCCTTACAATCAGCCACCCCCATCCCCTGTACTAAAACATCAGGTCTTCTTTTCCTCTGCATTTATGAGAAATGCAGTGGAAATTACTAAAAAATGTGGAGAAGACTGAAGGTGAAGTTGTGAGGGGAAGTCTTTCTGTTAATACCTGGTCATAAATAAAAGGCTTTTTTTCAGTTGGAAGAATATATTTATCGACCACTGTAAAGAACCAAAGACATATTTCCACTCCACAAAACAAATTGTAAATTTAAAAAAAAAAAAACAAAAAAAAAAACCAAACCAAAATCTGAGCTGGTTTCCATTTTGAACTTGTAGATAACTGGTCCCTTGCTGCTCTCTAGTGGTAATTGAACTTTCCACTGGAGACTGCCGGCCGTATCTTACTTGGCTACAATTCTTAGGGGGGACGTGAAGGACTGCTAGATGGGAGGCTCTGGCTGGAAGTTTCATGGAATGCAGAGGAGCAGAATTACGTTCTAAGAAAGCAGAGTTGTCTTTTGTCAGATAGAAGCTGCTGCAGAAATGTGAGCTGTTGAAAGATGAGAAAAATATAGCTGGCCCAAGGTATAACATAGATATAGCAGGATTTACCTTGTAAGAGAGTCACATAATCTCAGTACAAGGGGTCTTTCACCATTGTGGCTATGGAGAGAGATCAGTTCTGTCAGGAACCAGCACAAAACCAAAATCCTAATAAAATAAACCAAACTACCCCAAAAGACAGAGCTGGATTCTCAAAAATTTGAACTCCAGTAAACTCTTTAGCATTCACATTTTTGTTGAGATGTCATTAGAAAGGAAGCCTTAAACTTCCACTTCGGTTATTATACTTAGAAATCACTGACAGTAACATCTGCTTTCTAGTTTTTGGGGGAGAATGGTTTCTTCCTTTAATTTTCTTTAACTTTGGTTTTACAAAGAGTAAAGGTAGGGAAATGAGGCCATCTGTGTATACATTAAGATTTGAAGTGGTGTGAATAGATAAATCTCTTGGGCTATTTATGTATCAGTAAGGTATGATAAGAGAGGATTTCTTTTACAGTTACTGGTAGGCATTATCTTTACATTTCATCCATCATAAAAGCTTAGAGGAGTGAAGAACTTTTCAGTGCTTGGTCACTGTCATTATGGTAACTGTGACCTGCTTCTAAGAATAAAGGATTTATCATTGAACTGATCCATTTTTAAACATCACACTAGTGTTTTAGATCATAATAATACAGCTGAGGTGTTAAAACCAAAGACTTCTCTCTCCTGTGTGTTGCTTCTTTGTTGAGCATATTTTGCATTGAATGAGCAACTGCAATTTTTCATTTAGAGAGGCTCACTTCTCTTTTTTTGTTATGAGTCTATAAATGTCCAGGATGTCTACACATGTTTTTACATAATTCCAAGACTGGCTGGAAGTCAGAAAGCTTAAGTATCTGAAGTTCTTTCTATGAGAATGGCAAGGTTCCTTTATGTAAAGTCAAAATGATTGGTAAATATACTGGCAAAACCTGTCCAGGTGCTTCCCAGGTTTCAATGGCAGAGACATTCAAAGCAAATCTCATCTAATTAGTGGGTTTTCATGTTCTTTATTGAGACTGAGGATGTCATCACTCTTCCCTAATAAGAGCTGCGCTGTTTTATCTTCCATGGTCTAAATTTGCTTAGCTCCTAAAAGACTACCAGGGAGCTTCCATCTCTGTTTTCTTTCTCTCACCTTGAATTTTGTAGCAGGCAATGGTTTCTTTTCTTGCCTTTACCTTTCTGCAGATTCTTCCATCCAAGTCTCCTGATCTTTCAGCGTTACTTGAAATAACCTTCAGCTGTTTTCCAGCCTGAAGGATATTCCAGGAGCTGACAGCTGGAAAAAGTGAGCTGGTTTAGAAATGTGTCTGGGATGGTGATGGTGTTTCAGGGTATCCAGTAATGAATCTGACATTCCCAAGGATAGAAACTCTTCTACTCATCTAATGCTTGTATTAGATGAGTTGAATATTGCAGCTGAAACCGTAGAATAACTTGCTGGTGTCCTGAGAATAAAGTGAAGATCTGTTATGCAGCATGGCAAGTACTCCTGAAGTCAACTTCAGAGTTGCAATGTTCCCTTTGCACTGGTCCTTAAGTGATCCTGCCAACTGGCTGCTTTGGCTTTGAGGAAGGAATTTGCATTCATACAAAAATATCCCAAATCAAGGTGGATTCCTTTACCTATTGTTGGTTCATGTAAAGAACCTCATAATTAGACTTTCATTTGGGAATTTGTGGGTTTTTTACAGCTTTAAATGAAGTCATGCATAGTCCTCCACCACTTCCTGCTGAAAAGCCCATTGGGAACACCTCTGATATCACAGTGGGAAAATCTAACAGTAGCGACCTAGTGAAAAAAGTGGTAAGTTTTAGAACTGTTTTCCTGTGTTCCTTTTTCTACTTTGGTTAACAGATCTGTTGTACCTCTCAAGCTTTTGTAAAGTAAGGTGTCTGAAGAACTAAAGGATTAAAAGGACTATTCAAAAATAGAAAGTTTTTTTTTCTTTTCACAGTGTTCTCTAATTAGGCAATTTACATTGCTGCCAGTTCTCAAAAGCACCTTGTTGATTTTACTAAACTTTGATCATATCTGTCTTCAATTTTCTGTGTTTAGCAGCTGCACTGACTATATTCTACATTTTAGTTTCAAAAGCACTGCAAAGTGGTTCAAAGCACAATGAATTTACATAGCGAAATATTGTCAAAGTTGCTTTCATACACACAGCACCTCTTGGTGTCTCTGCTAATTTCCAGGCAGAGAAGACTTCTGTAGATGCACGAAGCTTGCTTTCTTCAGCTCTTTCCTTCTAGTTGTTTTCCACTGGCTCTGTCAGAGTCTGAGTAGAACCATTTATTTTGTAAAGCGAGGTTCTGCTCCTCACTCCTAAGCACATGTTAATGATATTGTAGGTGTAACATCCTATATGCCCTTTGACACAGATTTACAGAGGAGAAATAAACTAAACTAGGAAATAACAGTAGAATTCCAAATATTGAGTGCTATGATGGCACAAATGGTAGAGCATTTTGTGGAAACCACAGGCAGCAAAAAGATCAGATGAAATAAAATCAAAAGCCCTCACTTAGATGGACAGCTGCCAACAAATGTCTTTGTGCCTACCTCTAGTAGGATAAAGGAGATTTTTAATGTCATGACTAAAGAGACTGTTCATAGAGGTCCCATCTTTTCTGGGTAATGTTGAAAAAACTATTTTCAGTTCCAGATGTTAAATGACATTTTAAACAATGCAACCCCAAAACCTTTACAGTGCTATCCAGATTATTTTGACAGGCTTCAGAGGATTCTTCTCTGTTTTGGTTTTTTGATTGTTTTGTTGTTTGGTTTTGGTTGTTTGTTTGGTTGTTCGGTTTTTTGTTTGGTTTTTTTTTGTGGTGGTTGTTTTTTGGTTGGGGTTTTTTTTTTTTTCTTCCCTAAAAAAAGATTGCATTGGATCCAGTGAAATATTTAAATCTTGGTTTTGGAAAGGTAAGAACTCCTGTGCTTCTAAAACTGATATTGTTCATCAGTGGAAATGACTAACCATCAACAGTAAAAGTTCTTGACCATAAGCAGCAGTTGGCACTTCTTTTTCTCATGGAAGAAATTTTTTTGTGTGAGGATAACATCCCCACCTGAAAGTGGCAGATTGTTTTCTTTCTAATCAGAATCATTTAATCGGGAACATTCATTTGGGGACTTAATCAAGGGTCAAAATTTTGACACAAAATACATTTAGGTATTTTCTGAGTGGGGGAAAAAAACACAAAACAAAACCCAAACACATAAATTGCTTACATGTTTCAAGTACGTGTATCCCTAATTAAGTAAACCAGTATGTTCAGACCTATTTAAAATTACTGGTTCAAAAACCCAGATTCAGCACTCTGATTTACCATACTGTTCCACAAGCAGCTGTGCTGGCAGGACCTTCTGGCATTGGCAGGAAAATGAACAGCAGGAGACAGAAAGGATGGTAACTTGTTTCTTCATTACTGTAGTCCAAGCCCTTCAGACATGGCACATGTTTCCCTCTGCAGACTCTACTAGGGGTATTAATATCTGGCAGGGTCAGGATGGGCAGCTGGGAGAAGTGATTCCTTAATCTGCCAAAACAAGTTTCATGTGGGTTTTTCTGTTAGATCTTTAGGAAACATACTTGCATCCCTCCTTTAATGAGGGATAATGTTATTTGCAAGAGACACTGTCCTCTGAGTTGCGTCATTGTCACGTTTCCTGCTTTAAGCCTGTTCAAAGTCTTCTATCTGTCAAATTTATGTAAAAATTGATAACGTAACTGGAGCAGTTGGAATCCTATGGGTAGTGAAATTGCACATTTCTGTGACACTCTTGAATTTGGCTCTTAAGTCCTATCATGGAAGAAAAAGAGGGCTGGATCATACCTAATGCACAATTTAGTCTGGGATTCAGGTAGTCAACGGGATTATTTACATCTCCCTCTATGTCCAAAAAGACTCTAAAATGCTAGAATACAGCATAATACTTTGTTCCCAGGCCTCCAGAAACTCCTATTTTCTGTCTGTAGGGTATAATTTAATATAAGAAATGCATAATTTAAAAAGTATTTTTTTTGTTTCTTAGATTTAAATAAATGGCTTTTTTCTTTTGAATCTTTGTAGGAGTTGGGTCATTCAGAACAGAGCGGAGTGCTTCAGTTAGAACCTGTACTGCTCCCAAGGTAAGTGTAATTCTTCAGTGACTCAAAATTGGCGTTTCTGAGTTAGTTTGCCTAGTTAGTCTCAGTGTAGACACTACCAACTCCAGTCTTAATCCAACAGACCTAGGTAGTTAGTATACTCACTAATAAATAGCCAGGATAGGTTGCTAGCTGATGAGGACTTGTTTGTACATTGTCAGTATGAGCAGGAGTATTATAGAAGGACAGCTGTTTGGCTCTTCAGCTATCATACAGTGTTGACAGTCATTCCTTTCTGCATCTTTAACCTCTTCACCCACAACTGAACATAGAACATCCCTTTCTGCATGTTGGTGACCTTTTATTCAACAGCACTTGCACTTGTGGCTGGGTTTGAGTGTTGAAGGAATGGAAGTGGCAGATGCTGCCACCCTGAAAAGGCAAATACTGGACTGGCCCCTTTCTGGAATCATTGGCTAGTTTATACCTCTAACTTCAGCCCTAAAATGCCTGTGGAAGTGCAGAATCAATGACAACTGTTTTAAAATTATTCTTTTGAACCAACAAGAAAGGAGGTCTGTAGAGATAGAAATAACTGGACCAGCCTTGACTTAAGGTCCATTAAATGCTGAAGGAAGATAAAGCATGAGTTAGTTAGCCCAGTGTGGGTATCTCAGCATCTGCACTCTGAATCTGTGGGTTCAAATAGAAGATTTTGCTCTGTTGTGTCAGGACAAGAGAATGTTTCAATCATTAAACTTGACTGACCAGCAATAATAAGCCTTCATTAATAGGAAAGGATGTGGATGCAGTCACAAGGAAACTAGCACCTTATGGGCTTGTTGCTTTTCCCCATCCTGTTCAACATAACAGCATTACTTGGTCTCTGGAAGTGCAGTAAACATTTTGTCCTTTCATTTTTCTGCTCAAATGGATTATTTTTTATAAGTAAGCAGTAATAATTCTCTTAATTTCTTTCTAGTCTTTTTGTTCAGTTGCCTTACATGTGTTGGTTTGTTTCCAGATTTAATGCAGACTAACTTGGAATTTCCCCTTTTGTTAATATTAAAATGCTTAGTTTAGGATAAGGCCAAGAAATGTGGGAGATGGAATTGGGTTTTGGTTTTTTGGGGTTTTGTTTGTTTGTTTGTTTGTTTGTTTTTTAATTTAAAAAACAATTCATACTCAAATAGTAATAGAGAATTCTTATCAGGAGCATTAGTAGAGCATTGTTACCTTTTCGAAATAGAAGTGATAATGATACTCCGAAGAACTGCTAATCCACATTTGTTGTGGTTAATAATTTTTACAGACCCTTGTGGTGTTCAAGAGACTAAATAATTATCCTGAATTGCAACGTTTGAAAAAGAGAGAGAGACAATTGTAGCAGAAACTTGTAGTAACTGGCTGAAGATTTCCCAATAGCAATCTAACAATATTGATACTTTGGTTTTTGGTGGTTTGGGTTTGTTTGTTTTTTGGAACAGCGGTAGGGTTCTTAATAACAACAGTAAGCCAATATTTTAGGTACATCATGCTTGTTTGTAACAAAAGTGGCTTTTAATTAGCTGTATAGGCAGGTGGGTTTGGTTTGGTTTTTGTGTTTTGGGTTGTTTTTTTAATCAATGCTTAGCAAGAGAGATTGTTGTGTTTGGTTTTGTTGTTTTTGTTTTTTTTTTTTCTAATAAACACTGTCACATACTAGTGTCTGATTTTGGTTTCTAAACTACTGGTACACTAATGAGAGTGTGGCACCTTCAGTACTGCTGCAAAATCCGAGTATTTTCAGTGGTGTTTTATCTCTGTGATAGACATCTGGGCATAAAAATGATAAATTATGCTATTGTGCAAAATAGTGTCATATGTCATGAGTTTCAGCAGAGGACCCCAAAAGTCACTTCACGTTAAGCGGCATTCCAGGGAATGAACTAGGCTGATTTCTGAATACCAGCTACATCAGCAGAGCTTGTCAAGTCTTTTCACTGAAGCGTTCTACTAGAAGAACTCCATGCTGAGGCAGCTGCAGACAAAGCTCTTTCTAGAAGCAGGTTGCTGAAAGAAATCCTGCTTATGTAGTGTGCTCCCAAGGAAGCTGGCATGCTGTTAGTAAGCAAAAGTGGTGACCAGACTTGGAAATGTGTAGTCAATGTCTAAGGACTTGATCATCCAGTCCCAGTACCTGAAGAATGTATTCTGGAGAGTTTCAGACACTACACACTCTACAGCATGAGTCACATTTCTTTTTTGCATATGCTCTAACTGTAGTGGAGGCTTACTAATATGCAAATTTCTCTGATGATTTTCCCAATTTTTAGGCCTGTGAATGGAAAAATTATACCTGCTCGACCTCCCCCACCTAAAGGTGTTCCTGGAAGGCCACCTCCCCCAAAACTCTCTGCAACCAAGACCTCCTCCAAGAAGGATGCTCTATCACGATCTACTTCTGACATCGCTTCCGATAAAAAATCCAGCAAGTTCAGACTGGGACCCAAGAGAGCAAAAAGTCAAGTCTTTAGAAATCCAGATCCAGCATTACCTCCTAGACCCAAACCAGGTCATCCTCTGTACAATAAATACATGGTGAGAGCTGAGATATTCTGTCTGAGACTGTTATTTATAGAACAGTGCTGTTTAAAATAGTAGTGAAAAGGTAGTTAGGTGGGTTACTGTGATGTGGCTTTGGCTTTCAAAGGGCATCTATCAGCATAATCTTCCATAGAAAAAAATTGGATAAATAGTAATGAGTACTCTAAGGTAATACTGGAGAAAGCAATATGCAAACTATAGATACATGTGTGGGGTTGTGTATATACATAAATTTATATAATAGATAGCTTTTGGTTTTGGGGGGGGTGGGGTTCTTTTTACAGTCACCAGTTCTGAGTTCTGTTACATCATGCAAAATTATGCTAAATAATTGTGTTTGTATATTGCGTTTTGCTATGTAGGTCAAAATGCTAAAGAAAATTGGGGAAGCGTTAGAACTTAAAAATTAGTTTACCTTGCTCATCAAGTCTGCAAGAAATGAAGAATGTAACATCATTTGTCTTACATTTTCATCCTATCGATGCTAGCCTTTTTAATTGTAAACGTGTTTCATTTTGGCATTGCATGTCGTTAAAGAATATTAAATAGACCAACATTATAGTAAAAATGACAGAGTGTTTCCCCAGACACCTTAAACTGGTCAATGATCAGAGCTAATGACTGCTTGAACCAGCACTGTTGTCAAAAAAGGTGCCTACACAACCATAGCATGAGCAACATTAGCATGCATCATGGAGTAGAGGGTTTCTGTTGCCTTCTTTTTGATCTCTCTCTTGCATTTTAGACCCTTGATGGAGTAGAAGAGCAAGAAAGCTAGAGAAAGATGTACCCAAGCTGATAATAGGAACAGCTCTGAGATAAAGGGAAGCATGTTGCTTCCTCTCTGATGTAGACACACCTATTTACATAAGGAAGGTGTTGACATATTTTTGTAGGTAACATATTTTTTTCAGGTGCAGAACACTAGTGATTTGTGGCCCTCAAGTGTTACTGTCAATGCCATTTTCCTCCCAGGCTGTTTTCTAGTGTCCTCCATGATAAATGAGTACATTTTTGTGTCACTGTACTTCTGAATATCATGTACTGTACAGTATGATAGCAGTCAGATGGCTAAGACACTTTTAAAGCAGATAACAACTCCTAGGTTTCTCTTAAGTGGCAGTTCCTATCACCATCAGTCCATTCTAAATGCCAAGGAGCTTGTCCTTTTCACTTGAATCCTAGATTAGTTACCTGTAGTATGTGGTTTTAATGGTTCCTTCATCTGACCATTTTCACTTGCAGTGGGAATTTCAGGTGCTTAGAAGTGAAGCAAGCTTTTCTATTTGCCTCTGTTTTTATTCAAGCTATCTGTGCCTCATGGAGCTGCCAAGGAGGATTGTCTTCCCAGGAACACTGGAGAACTGTCCTGTAAGGTTAGACATTTTTTCCTGATGATAAATATTCAGTGAGCAAGACTCCTGTTGCATTAAATTATCCAGAGTTTTAGGCTTTAAAGGCTACACTGACAAATGTAATAGTGATTTATTAAATCCTAGAGTTTCTTGAATAAAAACAAAATAACCACCAAACCAATCACCAAATGGTGATTTGCCTTGTAGCACAGGGACAGTCTGCTTTTGAGGTAGAGCAACTGTAATTACATTTGAGTGCCAGAAGGGGGAGTAAACTGGTGAGGTTCCTTTGTCTCAGGATGATAAGGACTCCCTTGGCTGAATATCTGAAAAGTGGGCAAAAGATGAGCAAGTAGTTGTAGGAAATGCTGAATGAACATCATGTATCAGTGAATTGGATTTGATGTATGGACTTCAAAGTGTTTTCCTCTCTTTGCTCCTGCAGAGCCTAACCAGGTTCTGTGGCATGATTGCATTCATATGAAATAGCTAGTATCAGTTACAGCTATTGGTGGCCTTTTTGATTACTATCAGAAACTTACATGGTGAAATAAATTTCTGTGCATTCTGTTGCTATTCATATTATTCTGGACTTAGTCTTTGTCCATGTTGGAGCTTTTCTGTTGGGCTTTTTGTTGCAATCAATTACTTCAAATGTAATTCATGTACAGTGATTTGTCATGAAAAGTCTAAAAATTCCTAGTGGGTGAGATATAGAAGAAGGCTCAGCATTTTGAATATAATTTCCCTTTACAAAGATCTCGTAACAAAATTTTCATTTCTCCTCAGCATTACCTTCTTGTAAGCAAAGCCCTAGTGATTTCCTCACTCCTCTGAAATGCTTGGCAGCCAGCAGATGTGCTGGTGTTGCTGAATGTGCTGGGAAGAGCAGCAGTGCAAAATTTGGCCACAACCTTTGCAATGCTCCAGGTTTCTAACCTACGAAGGTAGCTGAGGCTTTTTCTATATGAGAAGAAGTTTTGTGTCTTCCCTTTCTTTTATGAGCTCAAAGCAGATTTTAGTGAAATGCATTCTGGTCTACAGGGCAAAAGGCAAAGGAATTCAGATCCTTAGCTGTGTGATGGGTACTAACCCGTACCTCCAGAGTTGATTCCCTGACACCAGAACAGCACTGTTTCTAAAGCTGTAACGTTCTTTCACAGTACTCATCAGGAAATATCTGTTAATATCTTCCATGACTTATAAACTACTTGGATTTATTTGTTGTTGTCAGGATTCAAACTACCCTCCAAAAGTTTCTGACACAAGTGCACCTCATGCTATAGTCCTGCATGACTTTCCTGCAGGTAAGTAAACGTGAATATTCTGGAACACTTGCTTTACTCCAAGATTTTCAAATGAGAATTTTCTTAGGTATTAGAATTTAACCTGGACAGGCTGGAGAGGTGGGCCCAAGCCAACATCATGAAATTCAACAAGGCCAAGTGTAAGGTCCTGCACCTGGGTAGGCACAATCCCAAGCACAAATACAGGCTGGGTGGGGAATGGCTGGAGAGCAGCCCTGAGGAAAAGGACCTGGGGGTCTGGGTTGATGAAAAGCTCAACATGAGCCTGCAGTATGTGCATGCAGCCCAGACAGCAACCGAGTCCTGGGCTGCATCAAGAGCAGCGTGGCCAGCAGGGCAAGGGAGGGGATTGTGCCCCTTTAGTCTGCTCTCGTCAGACCCCACCTGGAGTACTGTGTGCAGTTCTGGAGCCCCCAGCACAGGAAGGACATGGAAGTGTTGTAGCAGGTCCAGTGGAGGGCCACAAAGATGATCAGAGGGCTGGAGCAGCTCTCCTATGAGGACAGACTGAGAGAGTTGGGGCTCTTCAGCCTGGAGAAGAGAAGGCTTTGAGGAGACCTTACCTTCCAGTATCTGAAGGGGGCCTACAGGAAGGCTGGGGAGGGACTATTGACAAGGTCTTGTAATGACAAGACAAGGGGCAATGGGTTTAAACTGGCAGAGGGAAGATTTAGACTAGATGTTAGGAGGAAGTTCTTTACAGTGAGGGTGGTGAGGCACTGGAACAGGTTGCCCAGGGGTTGTGGCTGCTCCCTCCCTGGAGGTGTTCAAGGCCAGGTTGGACAGAGCCTTGAGTAACCTGTACTAGTGGGAAGTGTCCCTGCTTATGGCAGGGGGTTGGAACTAGATGATCCTTGAGGTCCCTTCTGACCTTACCATTCTATGATTCTAAGTTTAGCCTGTACGGTCTGCATGTAGAGTTGCTCAGATCCATGGGTTTATCTATACTTGGGCCAGTTGTTTAGTTAAAGCAAACTGGCTGATCAAGTATAATTAAGAAATGTGGTTTTTTGAAAACATATTCTGGCTTTGTCTGGTATTTGTACTAAGATTTTTCACTTAGGCAAAATCAGTGAGTGTGAGTGCATTAACCAAACTGATGCTGTCTTACAGAGCATGCTGATGACTTGGACCTGCATGCTGGAGACACTGTTTGTCTTTTGGAAAAAATCGATAGCGAGTGGTACAGAGGAAGATGTGGGAATCGCACAGGGATATTTCCTGCCAGCTTCGTTAAAGTAGTTGTATGTGGGCTTTGTATACGTTGCTGCATAGGGTCCTATTGCAGTTATTTTCTGGTTCTATTTTACTACAGCTCCTTGTGTTTAACTCCATTCTGTATTTAGGTAATCTCTTTTCCTTCCAGCAGCACAGAAGACATACTGACTTGTTTGTGTGGTATTAGAAAGATACTTGATTTGGCACAACCAACTTGTGGGGATTATTTTGCTGTTAATTTGAAGCCAAGTGAGAAAACTGTGACCCTTACCAGATCCTTTTTGTTAACTTGAGTAGTTTTTCAGGGTCTACAGTACAGATTATTTTTTCACAGCTGCATGTAAGAACTCAGTAACGTGGTTGCTATCTGCACCTCCTCTAACTGCCCATCTTCTCTCATTTTCTTGATCCTTGGACTGTGCAGAAATGACCGCTTTTATAGCTATACAGCAAACTGGGTCAGGCTAGCAGTTGGGCCCAACAAAACAGGAGTTTTTTTCTTCCTCAAACATTTTGTTTTCCAGCTGGATCAGTTCACTTAAGTGGCTTACTAAGTGGCTGCACAAATGGTTGTACTGGCACAGTGCAGGCAGATTGTGGTGTTGCAAATGAGCAGCTTAAAGCAATCCTGTTACTGAATGTGACACTCAGCAGTAAACAGCAGGCAAGACAGGTGCTGTTTTGGAGCCAAATAGCTCAGTAGTTCAGTGCCTTATCTGTAAAAGAGATACAGAATGGTTCACGGCCTCAAAAGCTGCATCAAATTTATAGCAAGCCTGATTCTGAGACTGAAGACCAATTTTTTTTTTTCTTACTAGACTGATGTTCCAGAAGAAGGCAAAAGGAAGAAAATACCCTGTTCATCACAACATATTAAGTAAGTCAGATAAATCTTATTTTCTTTTTCATCTAGGAAGTAAAAAGGTAACTTCTAAATGTGTCATATATGCCAAGGTTAATATGGTTAACAGTTTAATAGGTAAGTTCTATCCCCATGCCTAGGATAGATTTTACAGAATAAAATTTATCAAAATAGATTAAAAAAACAGTTTCCCCCTATGGCATCTCCACGAATACACAACACCTGCCCACACCCAAGTTTGACTGCATCTAAATTGGATGCTAGCTCAAAAAACAGCAAACCCTTAATAAAGTATCAGCACCCTTAACTTGGATATAAGCAAAAATGCAAAGTGGGAGAGGTAGCCCAAAACCAAAGTTATGTGGTGGTGGTGGCTGTTGTCCATAAGAGATATAGGCTCTTATATAAAATATTGTAACAGCCAGGAACTGGGATGCATAAATTGCTTTCAGTTCCTTCAGACTCCATCCATATGCATCCTTTTCAAAAAGCAGAGATGAGAACCAGGGCTAGACCTCCATTTTCTGCCTGTTTTATCTTCGGTGCATTCCTTCATAATTTTAAAGATATCAACCTGTATTTTGCTCAAAACTGCCTTATTATTAAGTGGGCAGTAATAATAAGCAAATTAAGTTTCTCTTTTGTTTGTGTAGAGGCCCAAGGTGCATAGCACGATTTGAATATATCGGAGATCAGAAAGATGAGCTCAGTTTTTCAGAAGGTGAAATTATTATCCTTAAAGAATATATAAATGAAGAGTGGGCCAAAGGAGAGCTCAGAGGCACATCTGGAATTTTCCCCTTGAACTTCGTGGAAGTAATAGAAGATTTGCCTGGAACAGGTACGAACATGTTCGCAAAAATCTTCGTTAGCATGGTTTTGTGCTGCGTGCATATAGGCACCATGCAGGAGAAGAAAGTCCAAAAGGACAATGAATAGGGAAAGAAGAAAGAAAGGAAGAGAAGACAGTTTCCAAAAATCAAAAGAAATAGTAGGACTTCTTCAGAAGCTATTCTTAATGTTCACTTTAAATATCTAAAATCTCTGTCATTAGTAAGGTTTTGAATAGTCATTGCTGCTATTCTAAGTTGTGTTTTACTTACAGGTACAGAAGCAGCACTGAAGAACAAGGTGGAGGCTGCCTCTTCCCTTCTTCAGGTAATTAAAATGTTACAAGTGAGGGCAGAATTTGCATGGTGGTTTCACAGACACATGCAGGCTTTCTACAGCAATGTACGGTCAGCTACACAGCTTTAAACCTGAATGGAGCACACAATGCTGCACCCTCAGATCCTGAATTCTGACAGCTGGCCTACACCGATTCAATTCATAGCTTCTGGCAAATTAACATCAGTAAATTTTTATCCTTTGCAAATATCCTTAAGCAAATTCTTGTTATCTCTATTTTAAGTATTGCTGCAGTGGTCTAATTTTGAATTTATTAATTCTGTCCCCTGCCAGCAATGATAAAAATGATTGTGTCTGAGCCTCGACAAAATTCTGGGGTAATTGCTGAAACGCCATTCTAGCCTGCATCTGCAGTGACACTACTGCACGAGAGACAGTCGGGGCAGCCGTGTGCTCTACAGCTGCTTTCAGCGGTATCCATCAGCTGATGGGCTCCATTAACGCTGCTAAAATTAATGCATTTCTTCTGTTCACTTGAACAGAACAACAGATGCTCTGCAGAGTGGTGTGAAGCACTTCATGATTTTACAGCAGAAACCAAAGATGATCTATCCTTTAAAAAGGGAGACTACATCCAAATACTGGAACAAGTAGATTTACAGTGGTATAGAGGAAGACTGAATGAAAAGGAGGGCATTTTCCCAGCAGTTTTTGTTCAGATCTGTTCAGGTACGTTGCCCCAACTAGATGGCAACTTGTTATTCCTTGGATTGTAACAGTTGAGTTCTAGGAGAACCCACCTAGTCTCTTAACAAGACATACACCATGACAGTCTTTAACATCCTAAAGTTAAGCTAAGTGTTGAACCACCATCTCTAATAATGACAATAAACAGTAGATAATCTGGGAGGTGATAGAGATTCTGGTATAATTTGAAGTGTAAGTTGGGCAGAGACAAAACAGGACCACTGAGTTGCCTACAGCGTAGGATTTTAGGGTCAGAAAATGTGGGAGCCAGGTTCTCCTTCAGCTGAAGGCAAACACTGCAACACAGGCAAAAAGCTGGTAGAGCTATGAGTACAGCTGCTACCTCCTGGCACAGCACTATTTCAATCCCCTTGGTGAAGTAAGGAATGAACACTTGACTCTTCTCAAGCTTCTGTTTGGTCCCCAAATTAACACACTCAGAAACTTCACAGAAGGCCCGGGGGGTGGGGAAATCAAAAAATTCCCATGGTTTTTGCAAGTAAAGCCATCAGTGAAAGCTGACAGGAAATAAATTCAACCTAACTGGCTAATAGCACACAGCACATGTCACCTCATCTCCAAATTGAGAGAAGATGGGTTTTTATTAGATGTCACCAGTGGAAAGTTCAAGTAAGTGAACTTTAAATTTAGTTCTCCTAGAAACAGAACCATGAAAATGTGTTAACACTGTAAAATGAACTGGTATCAGTAGAGTTTTATTCCAGTAGGATAGACAATGTGCTGAGTAGCAGTAGCAATAATATCTGGACACTAGTGGGGAGAAAATACAAGAATGTCAGGAAGCTTCTCCAGAAAGAGATTTGTGTCACTCCAGTCCAAGTAACTTGGCTTGTCTGTTCTGCAGCCAGGGCAGAGCTGTCACAGTCTGTAGGAGGGAAGAAAGGAAAAGCCAAAGCTCTTTACGATTTTCATGGAGAAAACGAAGATGAGCTTTCCTTCAAAGTAAGTACTTCCCTCTCTTGACCTCCTTTTACAAAAGATCTTATACTTCTAAAGAATGCTTAAAAATATGTTCCAAGCCTATTTTCAACTATGAAATTCAGCTTGGAACCAGAAGGAATGAAGCACAGAATAGTCATAGATAGCAACACATTCTATAAATGGTCTTAAAAAAAAAAAAGAAAAAGAAAAAAATTTTTGCCCTTACCACTTCTGTTTCATATTCCCAAAATCTTCATTGAAGACACTTAAAAAAAAAAGGTCAGGAGCTGCAGAATTACTACAGATTCTCTGATCCAGTAAACACAAGACAAACCTACTTCATTTGGGAGGATGTTCAGTTCTTGATCGGTTGATATGGTCAACAGAGCCTCTTTATTTAACTAGAAAACACTAACCAGGAGGACAATAGTAGAGTGGCAGTGCTACAGCAGCAGCGCCTCTAAGGGACACCTATTACAGCAAAATCTACCAAGTTTGGCAGCACAATACAAAAGGAGAAATAAAACACTCAATGGATGCCCAGGAGAAATAAAACACTCAGTGGATGCCCAGAACATATTAAGAAGCATGAACATAAAGCAGCATGCCCTTGTAGATTCAAAGTCATGAGTTAGGTAACTGCCCTCAAAAGCAAGTTCCTGAGAAAGAACAGACTTTCACAGCAGGCCAAAAATAGCATTTAACAGCTGGAATACACTGTGTCCTCTTCTAAAACTAGCAACATAATCAGTTTCAGCATTAGCAGTTTGCAATGCTGAAAACAATGGATGCTTCTTGAAAGCAGAAAAGAGGAACAGAGGTACTGGGAGAATTGTCAGGGCCATGATAGTACTTCAGATGAAGGGAGGACACAGAACAGAAAAAGGAACAAGGAACAAACATAGGAGGCTGCAGTTTATTTGAAATAGATGCACTGAGCTACTCAGACAACTGCTTTCCTTTTTGGGAAATTAAATTTTCCAAAGGAGAGAAAAGCTTCTCAGTGCTAGAAAATATTCTCAGTGCTAAACTGAAAAAACAGACAAGACAGATGTGTTTTTAAGAAACCCTTTTACAACAGAGCAAAACACACAAATCACAGGTAAGTCAGGGGCCTGTAAGCCAGAGGCCTGTAAGCCAGCTCTCTCCCTTATCCACCCCCCTGGACAGCTTAAGCAATGCTGGAAGTTACACAGCATTGCTAGTTTTTCCTTCCCAAAAGGTTGATTTTTCAGCATAGACAAGTACTGACCTTACGAGAAGTTTTAGCTGGTTTTGGCAAACAATCTGAGAGAGACGTAAACAAGAGAAGAGACTGGCCAAGTCTTGCTTCCATTTGATTGATGTCAATTGCTTCTGAATAAAATCAGTTATGTATGCATTAACATTGCAGGTTAAGCTGCAGTGGCTCACTTTACTCCTTCTCTTACAGGCAGGTGATACAATAACAGAGTTGGAATCGGTAGATGAGGACTGGATGAGCGGAGAGATACATGGAAAGTCTGGGATATTTCCCAAGAACTTCGTTCACATTTTAAAAACACCATGAAGTGTCGCCTCTCTGCATACTCCCTACACATGGGAGAAAATGTTTTCTACCCTAAAGGCACAGCCAAGACATCAACCTGTTTTGACTGTTTTGCACTACTTTTTCTAGACAGTCACACTAGTATCTTGAAGTCAAGTAAGAACATGTTAGCCTTCTGTGACAGTGTATGTAGTCATGCTTCATGAATGCTCCAAGAGCAAATACAAGCAGGATTCTCAGTGGTTTCCAGATAGGGAAATATTGTGGTGCAACACCATTTTAACTTAAATAGCATTCTAGTATGTTTACTATCTGGTGTTACATTTATCATGCACAAACCCTGCATAAACTAAGGTTCTTTGGTCTTTAAAAACTTTAAAATTTTAAAGATGGTTTCAAAGATATAAATACAGCATTCGATATGTAGATCAAGTTCATAATTCAGGTTTCATTACTGCTTGACTTCCACATTAGCGGTAGAATCCACTTGGTTTATAATTTAGAGGATAAGGAAGATAACTGTAATTTCATAGTAGAAAAATATCAAACCTAATACTCATAAGAGGGAAAACTCAGAAGGAAATCCTGGTGTAGCATTCTTCCATTCTTAGCCCAAGCTGCCTATGGGAAGACCACACAAGTAAAACTTTTAAGTGTGTTGCCTCTTCATGAATAATGTCCAAACAGGTATGAATCATCTTAGACCTTCTTCCCTTGCCCTCAAACCTTTTCCGGATAGAGGTTTAGATTTTTCTGCTGTCCACGGTCCTTTGAGCCATCATCAATCACATCCTCCTTTCCCAGCTGAAGTTAGTTGTAACAGCATTTACTGAACTTTCTTAGACCCCCTCCACACAGTAGCTGCACTATTCCAACTATTTGCCTCTCCACCCCCTTTATGTAAGTGGAAAGCCAGTCTGCACTCAGCCTGTGTCTCATTTATCACTCAAGCAGTGGAACATACTTCAGTAACACTATTCCTATCCTTAACATGAAGGATATTATACAGCCCTCGGTTTAAGCTTTCAGCAGACATGGGATTCATTTCCAGTTTGTTACCCACACACCAACTATACTGAACATCATTTTAAGAGGTCTGTCAAGGCCTAAAGGAAAAAATGCCTCACAAGAAGTTACTTCAAGAAGTTACAAAAAAGGCATTTAGTCAAAAGCAGCAGTGTGACTTGAACAACAAAGACAGACATGATTGAGGTAGCTTCACATTATAGGAACTCCTGATAGTAAATTGCAACACTTCTGACAAAATAGTTAAATGCATCTTGATTAACTGCTAACTTCATCAGACTGGAACAGAAGAAAAATTAGGCTGCGGTTGCCTCTTTCACTCCTAACAGTATTCCTTTGCTTGTTCTATTTAGCAAGAGCAAGTATTACGCTGTTAGCCCGAGTCATTATGTCAGAGAGATGCAGGTCACCATGCACCAAGACACCCTTGATTTGCTTTGTGGGTCTCTTAAGGCCCAACAGCTGAGAGGCAGCTGGAGACCAGAAACTAGAATCACCATGACTGACAGAGGGCTTATTCTTAATCATGTGCCTCCTACATCTTTATCCGTAGGAAGTCTTAAGCATTGCATCAACAAATACCTACTGCCACAAAAGATAAAAGTGCACCCAAATTGTAAGGGTAGCCTTCCCCTCCCCATGCACTGCACTACCCATCAGGCAAAACTGAACTGAAGGACTCTCCCTCTCAGCAGGAAACAAGCATCCAGACTTGGTAGCAGACTTGAGCTCACATAAAGCAAGCCTGAGGAACCTGCAGTGGACGTGAGGTCCTTGGCACTGTTTCACTCTGCAGTCACTGTTACAGTGCTTTCAGATGCAGACACATGCCTTAGCCCTCTGTTACTCTCCTCAAGAAGCTTCATGAACATGAAGTAGTGTGTATTTAAACTGCACCAATACCGTTCACATCACCAAGAGATGAAGATCAGGCAGGTTTAATGAGCTGAGAACTGGATTTGTACTTTCATTAAAGCAATTAACATTACAAAACCAGTTAAAAGCTATATGCCATTCTAGAGAGGGAAACATGACAATCTACACAGCTATTATTCAGCTTTACCATCCCAAATATCCCTATCCAGAACTCCTGTGGAATGAAACCTTAATGCAAGCCCACCTGAGAGGACCTTTCCCACTCTCCAAGGTCTCCTGCCAGGAGATTCCAATGGCTCCGTTTTTATTCCAGTAAGAGAGAGATCTTCTGGAGAAATCTGACAACACAAATCCAGAGCTAGCTTTCCTGACTCCCTGCAAGCCCACTCAAAGACTTTCAACTATGAACTTTCAGTGGATCACCCTTTTAAACCAGGCTTCTTCCCCCATGATCTGTGCCAATAACTCCTGAAGCTCCAATGGGCACAGCGGGGGGGAAGACCAGAGCCCACACCAACAGAATACTCACATTCCACATTGCTGTGGTAGCATGTGAGGCTTAAGTGTGTGATGTTTACTTACTGTTTGTCTGGCAGTTTTCTAAGATTTTGATACAAGTCTCCAAACTAGAGCTGAGTTTTTATATTTTTTTCCAACCTCCTCTTTCTCATTTTTATAACTGTGTATTGACCAGTTTTTTTGTAGCTTCCACTGAATGTTTAAAGTCAGTGCCTGTCAGTAGGTAAGACCACTCTCAATCACCTCTGCCCTGTTAATGCAGGGCAGGAAGAGTAGCAAAGCCTTATTTAGAGCAAGGAATGCCATCTGAAGGCTGCTTGTGTTACTGCAGGCAGCTAAAGCAGCATGTGTATTACAACGAACAACTTAGAGGCTTGGCTTTTACAGGAAGGGATTTTCTTAATGCTTGGTATGTCTAATACCACCGTGAAACTTCATACAGATCAGAACAACAAAATTCCTAAGGTGTACAGGATATAATTAAAAAAAAAAAAAAACAAACCCTGAGAACGAGGTGGAGCACAAGTCCTAACTGCAATATAGTTGCAAATTTCAGCTGTAATTTGAAATTCAGCTAGGCCCCCATACATTCATATGAAAATTAAAGCATCATTTATGAAAACATTATCTGTCTGACCTGCCCTCTGGAAATACCTTCAGGAAGGCATCTTTGTCCTGTGTACAATTAATGGTGTCCTGAATAAAACCTTTGTCAAGTCCACTAAGTTTGTTATGGTACCTCTGTAAATTAAGAATGTATTTAACCAATAAATTTTTTTATAATTAAGTCATGATGACTTAAGCTTTCCACTTGACAATTTTATGGTCTCCTTCTGCTTATGTATTCAACCCGACAGCAACAAACCTCCACCCACCTGCAGACAAATGCAGCAGTGTGGCATCCCTGAGAAAGCACTCCAGCTGTAAGCCACTGGATTCAAGCCTTCAACCTTAGGTACATGTCACACTTGACACCTGCAGAATCTATGACATTTGCTACCTGCAGCAACCCCACACTCATTGTAGGCAATCACACGATGTGCTGATTACTCTGGTTGTGGCAGATCACTTGTGATGAAGACTTGGTCTGACTCTGAGCTGATCAGCAGTTCTAAACTTACTCTTTAAGTGTGTGCAGCTGTTTACTGATAGCCACACATCATGTGGATAGAGTAGAGAGGATGCTCAGTGTTTGCCCTCCTGCTTAATCTTCCCCCATCTGAAATAATTTTAGATAGCATACATCTACCCAGAGCACCTGTGTGGTAATGCCAACCATCTATTCATCAAAAAAAAATCCAAGCAAACAAACTGAAGAAAATGAAGTTCTTATTCTTTGCCCAAACCCTCTTGGACTAACCTTTTTGCAACATACACTCCTCAGATGTACAGCTGAAGGAAAAAGTAGAACATATTAGGGTTTCTAACTCTCCTACTCTTACAGAGTACAGGCAGGCCAGCTGCTGCCCCACGTGGGTTGAAGGAACTGCTACTAATCAGAGAAAACACAGCCAACACACTTCCATTACCAGAAAGCTCTGACACATCTTATGCTAATGTAAACTCTGATTAGATGATCTCCAGAGGTCACTTCTAATCCCTACCATTCTAATGCAGAGATTCGATGTATTCACATATCTGTACACGTGTGCATTACTTACTGTAGCAGATTCAAGGATTTTCAGCCTCACCATACTTAAACTAAATAAATCATAGGTTTTCTAACTCCAGTGAAAAATTCTCATTTTTGTTAGAAAAGTGGAGGCATTTATTGCAATTTATAGCCTAAAAAATATGACTGACTGGTACTCGGAGGACACCAACACCTGCCTCAACAGAAAGATGAGCAGAGCAGATGAGAAGCAGTACTGTTCCTTTTTCCTGTTCCAGCATAGTGGCAGTTCTAGACATGTGCTATCCTTCCACTGCAGGCTGGAAAAGACAGAACAAGCAGGCCTGTATTTACAACCTAGTGCAGATGGCTATGTGAACATCAAGTCCTGCACTAGTCTAAATATCATCCCTGCTACTCTAACAGTAACTTGGAATCACAGCATGAAATCACATCACCTGCAGCATATTTCAGAATTACCAACTAGGAAAAAGTAAGAACCCCCGACTCCCACAGGGAGCACCCCTCTACTTTTCCAGGGTATCTCTGCTGCAACAGGAACACTTTATACTTCCCTCCAGTTCTCATTCTAAGCTATTTCACAGCTGACTGCATGTCACCATTACCTGACCGACCTCACCAAACAGGTCTGTACTATTTTATTCTCAAAACTTTAAACAACAAACCTACCAACAAATTAATATCAGAGTTTAGATTTGTGCTAAGCTCTTTAAATATGCTCATAGACAAAAAATACTCCACTTCTTGGCCAGAAAAATACTCTTCAATTTTTAAGCCGGTGTAAGCTAAACAAGTGGCAAAACTGCTATCAGTGGCTTTTTTTCATTAAGTCAGCAGACCTCTTCAGAACACAGCTCACTGTCTCTTCACAGCATGCATTACCCCCTCAAATTCTACAGGTTTTTCTGCTGTTACTTGTTAGCCTCAGTTCTGAGAGAGGTTGAAGAACTACACAGCCCTATGCGTGAGCATATGCTGCATTTCTACACTGCTCAAAACACTGCTTCCATAATAAGAAAGAGCTTTTAACACTTTTTGACTATGAGAGACCAATCTATCCCATAAGAAGTTGTATCCAATTATCACAGAGAAGCTTAAACCTACACGCATGTAATTCTGAACTATGTAGCCTGGATGAATCCCTAGGTCTTCCCCATAACAAACAATTCTGAAACAGGGAGTCTCCCAGTGTGGCCCAAATTTGCCCTCTATGATGCTCCTCTTTGAAGCAGCTTTCACAAAGATGACCTCTGTGAGAAAGTTACCAGGAAAGACAAATGTACAAAACCCTTAGTGTTGTACCTTCCACTTTTCAAAAATGACAACCCACCTTCTTCTGCCCATCTCACACCACCAATCACAAAAATCAGATCTCCAAATCAAATACTTTTGCCTTTTTTTTCCCAAAACTAAGGCAGTGAAGTTTACCTTACTCAAAACCCATGCACATATGTGGCACAGATATTGTGTATCAGCAACAGGCAACCAAACGGTAGTTCTGTATATTAAAACTTTTATTTTCCGTCGATTTTTAGTTTCAGACAGATTCTTGTACAGGCGGCTCATACCCGTCAGCTCGCTCTACTTTTGTGCCTGCCTCATCCCCAGAAGGCTTTCCAGCACCACCACCTTCGCCATGCAGTTCCATCAGCTTGCCCACTAAAAAGAAGTATTATATATGGTGAGAGATGCACCCACTTGCAACAGTTTTAAATTACTGAATTGCTCATCAAATTAAACCACTAGTACACATAATACAAACATGATCAAGTCCACTCCCAAAAGCTCATGCAAGGAGATGCTGACTGCCAGTCAGACAACAACAGTAAAATTGCTATGTAATGAAATTGCAAATTAAAGGCTGGGGTTTTTTTAAGTCAAAAATTTACTACTGCATTACATGGGAATGTCAGAAAATGGGAAAATGTAATCATTCCACGTCATCTGGGACCGAAACATTTTGTCATCATTCATTCCCAAGGCAAAGCTTTTGAACATTCAACCAAGAATCCAAAGCAGCCCTGACCTGAAGAATCACTGCTCAGCTTTTGAGGATGAAAGTCAAACAAGAGGACTAGAAGGACAAGCCTTTTCACTACCACAGCTATGAGTTTATGAGGCTCCTTTGATACCTCTTTAAAAGAAAGCAAACATTTAGAGTAACAACTTCCCACACCCTGGCCTAAGAACAGCATGACTGCAGTAACTGACTTACATTCAAACTTGGGCTTCTTCAGCATCTTAACCTTGCGGACATAGACATCGTGAAGAGGGTAAATGGACTGACATGCCTTCTCTATGTCTTTGCCAATGCTGTCTGGGATCCTGAGATATCAGAAAACACCATCAGTACCAGAACACTGAATACTGCGCCTGCTGCTTCTTCAACACCATAGACTTAGAAGAACTCTTAGGAATAGTAATATTAGACAGAAATCTGCATCAGTACCACCTTCACTCTGACAATTTTCTTCAAGTATGTTTAGATTCAGAGGCATTTTCCTTGCAACACTGTAAGGCACTTGGTGCGAGTGTGCCAATTTTGAAAGCAACCTGCAATCAAACATACTTTGGAAAACTTCCTTCTAGTGACAAAAGACAGAACATTTGTGACCCAAACAGATTCATGCAGAAACATGAATCAAACACTCTCTGGAGAGCCTGGCTTTACACCTACGTAAGCATGATGGCTAATGGAAGTCAAGTATGATACAGAGGTCAAGAGTGTTCTAAGAAAATGGCACATTACTTTTTCCACAGGACAGGCACCTTGCCTGGTCTCTGCTGAACAGGACGTGAAGCACCAGTGTTCCCCAAGTACTCAGTAACAACTGAAGAACAAGACTATCTGAACTGCAGAAGAGGAGCAAAAGAAACCACAGCCAAAGCTTACAGCTTATTGACAACTTCTTTCAGGTCATTGGTTTGGACCTCACGGGTCATGATCTCCATCATCTTCCGGCGAATCTGTCGAACCTGCTGATGCTGGGCATACGAGGTCTTGCGGATTTGGTTGTTACGCTTCTTTGTAAAGCCCACGCAGAAGAGGCGCAGTAGGTAACCATCGGTAGTCTTGACATCTACGTGGGCCTCAATCATTGTCTGGAAAATAAAGTCATTTATCAATGCAACAGATGAGTTCCTCAAACTATGCATCTGACAGTCAGGAATACCTGCTGAAGCCACGAGAAACACAGCTTCACAATGCATCAGTGGCTACCTCTTGCAACAACGCAGGCTCCGTTCTTTACCCACCTGCCATTTTTTGACCATGGAGCACATTTTATCTCGGGTGAGGTCCATTCCATGGAAGTTGGTGAGACAATTTTTGCCCTGAACATCCTCAGTTACCAGTTTAAATTTACGGAATGCGACCTCGTCGTTCTGCAGGTCAGCCAGACTCACTTCAAATACACGGCCCTTCAATCCATCAGAGGCAATTTCTGTGTTACAAAACAAAACAAAACACCTTTTATTAACATTAGAAAAGTATTGTTCAAGTCAGACACTGGCTTTCTATTCGCTGTTTTCCAATAGTAGGTGATGCCACTGGCTTCACAGCTCTGAAATTTACATGCACCTTCAACATGATCAAATTGACTGGTAGGACCAAGTATTCTATTCTGTTGAATCTTAACACAAATACCAGTATACTGCAGACTCCAGGAGTGTAAGAACTGGGTTTGGAAGTGGAAGAGCTTATAAAGTATTTGGAAATCATAAACAATAATGAAAAGAAACAAAAAGCTACATCATCAGAGATAAAAAAACACCAACTAACACTCTAATACAGTAAAATCATAAGAACTTTAACAATTAACCATTTTAATGCTGTCAGTCTCATATTTAGTTTACAGTGACCGTTACTTCTTCTCTATATATACAGTTCAAAATACTGCTCATCTTCCTAAGTGCAAGCCCAAAAGCATTATGCAACTACTTAGACATTCTACACAGCCAACTTTCCAGAAATACTTCTACCTCTTTCCAGATCAGCCTGCATCCCTAAGAGGCTTCCTTCTAATAAGGTGCCAGATTATGTAGAAAACCTCTACTCTTCAGTGATACACCTACATTTGTGTCCATTAAGTTAGCAATTCTATCTCTCAACAGAGAGGTCTCTACCTGAAAGCCTCACAACTTCAGTCACCTCTTACACAATGGTCTTTACGATCCTATTATGACCAACATCTCCTGTAGCAGCCTCCCTCTGACCATCAGAGTAACTCATTAATTCTTTCCTTTCCTCAGACCCATCAGGTTACTGCAGAGTTCATCAGAAGCTTCAGGCATGTCCTTCTGCATCATACCCATGACTTGGTACTCCTGTACAAAGACCAGGCTATATTACCTCCCTTGCAACTAAGCATGGGTTCATGAAAGGCAGGTCCTGCTTGACCAACTGGATCTCGTTCTATGACCAGATGATATACCTACTGGATAAGGGAAAGGCTATGGATGTCTCACTTTACTAAAGCCTTTGAAACCATCTCCCACAATCCTCCTGAAGAAACTGTTGGCTCATGGCTTAGACAGGAGTACTTTTTGCTGGGTGAAAAATAGCTGGATAGCTAAGCCCAGAGTTGTGGTGAGTTAAATCCAGTTGGCAGCCAATCACAAGTGTTGTTCCCCAGGGCTCAGGATTGGGGCCAGTCTTTATCAATTATCTGGAGGAGGAGATTGAGTGCACCCTCAGGAAGTCTGTAATGACACTGAATTGGGACAGGACAGCTGATCTCCTTGAGGGTAGGAAGGCTCTACAAAAGGACCTGGGTAGAATGGATCAATAGGCTAAGGTTCTTTGTACTACATTTAATAAGGCCAAATTCCAGGTCCTGTACTTGAGTCACAAGAACCTCACACAACACTAAAGGCTTGGTGAAGAGTGGCTGGAAAGCAGGAAAGGACCTGAAAGTGCTGTTTGACAGGTGTCTTTTAAGTATGAGCCAGCAGTATGCTCAGGTGGCTAAGGTGCTCAACAGCATCCCAGCCTGGATCAGTAAGTTTAGCCAGGAGTAGTGAAGTGATTGTGGCCATTGAATGTGGCTGCACCTGGAGTACTGCAGTTTTGGGGACCTCAATCTAAGACAGGCAGAGAGTTGCTGGAGCATGTCCAGAAAAGGGCAATTAAGCTAGTGAAGGCCCTTGAAGTCTTATGGGGAGTGGATGAGGGAAACAGGATTGCTTAGTTTGAAGAGAAGGCTGAGAGCAGACTTTATCACTCTCTACAGCTATCTCAAAGGAGGCTGTGGCAAGGTGGGTGTCAGGTCTTTTCTACCAAGTAACTAATGACAGAATGAAAGGAAATGGCTTCAAGTTGTACCAGGGGAAGCCCAGATTGGTTATTAGGAAAAATTTCTTTACTGGAAGTGGTCAAGCATTGGAACAAGCTGACCAGGGAGGTTGTGGGAATGACCATCCCTGGACATCATCAAAACATGTGTTGACATGGGACTTTGAGACATGCTTTAGTGGGCACGATGGTGTTGGGTTGACAGCTGGACTCCATCTTACAGGTCTTTCCCAGCCTAAACAATTCTATGATTCTAAGCTCATTTTATTTAAACTATCCAGCTGACTTTATAAAGTCACTCAAATCAAGTAATTAAGTTAGGGGTGTTATGTTCACAACGAGCAAAAAGTACCTCTTTGATCAAGCCTCATTTGGCACTAACACATGGAACAAATACATCTCTCTTTACTGCACAAAACCCCACTACTCACTAGTTCCTTGAGTCCTGGTGACAAGCGTCTTCCCAATGTTTCGGATATTAAACATTGCTGGTGCTTTGACATCGTACCAGTCCTTTTTGGAGAAAGGATCAACCCTAAAATAAAGCAGAAAATATATTTTTTACTCTTTTTCTCAGACTGAACCTCCCCACATGCTCTGCAAAACGAAAATGCAAACGTCAATATCGTGCTTTCAAGTCTAACACGCACAGATTGCCAAGTATGTGCACACAGACAGTGGCCATTACCCACTGCAGGAAGGCACATTCATTGCAATTTACTTCAGAAAAGCATAAATCAACTCCAGAGACATCATAAAGCTCAGATGACAAAAATCCACACGACCTTATGGTCCCAGGTATCGCTCAGAGGCAATACAAGCGGTGCACTTTAACACCACCCAAGAATCCCGGCTTTTATATCGAGCAAACAGCGCCAGGCCCGGGCCTCCACCGCACTGTATCACTGCCGCTGTCGGAGCCGGGCCTAGGTGCGGCCCCGGCTCCACTGCGGGCCGCCCCCCAACACCTGGTAACATAGCTGGTCTGCAAGGAGCCCAACTCGGCCGGCATCCGCGCTCTGACAGTGGCTCCGTTTCCCCCGCCCTGAGCTCTTCTCGCGGCGCCTCTTCCCGCCGCCACGCAGCTCGCCCCGTGTGCAGGTGAGGCCCGAGTCCGGCCGCCGCCATGACAGCAGCGGCCCGCTCTCTGCAGCCGCCATCCGCGCCGCATCCACAGCATCCTGCCGCCACGGCATCCTGCCGCCACAGCACCCCACCCGGCATCCCCGGGCCCGCTGCCCTCCTCTGCCGGCCGTCCTTACACTTTCTTCTTGGCGCCTTTCTTGCCACCCTTGGTGAGACGCTTGTTCTTTCCGACCGCCATGGTCCCGCCCCACCGACCAAAAGACCGGAAGCACCTCTCGCGCGAGACTATACGAGAGCGAGGATGGCGCGAGATCTGCGAGAGGCTATGGAAGGGAGGCTGTGGAGCTCTCGCGAGAGCGATGCCGGCGCTCTGCGGGAGGGGGCGGGGTGGGCGGGTGTCCTACTGGGGCGTTCCACAGCGGGACGGAACTAACGCCGCGAGGGGAATGGAAGGGGATGGCGGTGGCTGTCTGTGGGATGTACCACAGCGGCACGGAACCAAGAGCGCAGGGCAGGAGCATGGTTTCTGCGGGGTGCTGCTGCTCCCGTCGCGAGCCTCGTGTTCAGGCGGGTACCGGCTGAGCCAGCGACAAGGTTTAAGAAGCGAAGAAAGAAAATGAGGTCTCGTAAAAAATTAAAGCCCCCAAAAAATCAGGGCTTAATGTTTCCAGTACGCAGCGCACTCACGGCACCAGCCACCACCCTGTCGAGGCTGGCCCCTCCCACCTCGTCCAGTGCGAGAAAGGCTTGCGGTGAAGAGGCAAAGGGGCGGACTAAGCTCTCTGTAGGGAGAATGGCACTAATGATTTGGGCTGAAATAACCTTTAAAGTTCATGTAGTGCACCTCCCCTAAAGCAAGCAGAGACGCCTTCGGCTTAGATCATGTCACTCAGAGCCCCATCCAACCTGACCGAATTCAGTTTCCAAGGATGGGGCTTCTACCACCCCTCTGGGCAAACGTATTCCAGTGTTTCATCACCTTCATTATTAAAAAATTCTTACTCGCATCTAGTCTGAATCTACCCTCTTAGTTTAAAACTATTACCTCTTGTCCTATCACAATCGCTCCTGCTAAAATGTCTGTCCCCATATTGCAAGCCTCCTTCAAGTACTGGAAGAGTCACACTAAGGTCTCCCTGGAGGCTTCTCCATGCTGAACACCCCAACTGTACCCATGGAAGAGGAGTTTCAGGCCTCTGATCAGTTTTGTGGCCTCCTTTAGACCCACACCAACAGGTCCTTGTGCTGAAGACACCAGAGCTGGGCGCAGTACTCTGAGTGGGTCTCATCAGATTGAAGGGGCAGAATCGCCTCCCTCCACCAGCAGATATGGTTGGCTTTATGGGCTGTGAGTGCACATTGCCAGCTCAGGCCCAGCTTTTCAGCCCAGTACTCCCAGGTCCCTTGCCACAGGACTGCTCTCAATCCCTTCATCCCCATCCTATACTGATACTGAGAATATCTCCAGCCCAGGTACATGACTTTGCACTTGGCCTTGTTCAACCTCGTGAGGTTTACACAGACCCACTTCCCATGTTTGTCCAGGTGCTTCTAGATGGCATCCTGTCCCTCTGGCACATCAGCTGCACCACTGCTCTTGGTGTCATCTGAAAACTTGCTGAGGGTGCACTCAATCCGACTGTCTGTGTCATTGATGAAGATATTAAACAGCACTGGCCCCAGTACAGCATGACACAGTCCATCTGGGACGAAGGTCAGTGTCCTTTCACATGTGGCCCTGGCAGGATGGCTGGAAAGGCAGAGGCTGGAGGCAAAGTGAGAGGCTGTGAAGAGGCCACATTGTGCATGCAGGGACATACTGTATACAATGTTAAATAAGATTAACTGTCGCCTGAGGTGATCGGATTTTTGGATGATTGATTAAAATTATTGAAACTAGTGGTGGGAGGAGGTTGAAGTAACAGGTGATCGCCTCAGTTGTGAGAGGTAATATGGTAAGGCAATAAACTTTAGAACGAAAGGCAGTTGTAAAATATTATTAATTTAATATCTCAACAGAAAGAACTATTTTCACCCATTTGGGGCTGTGCGTATGCTTTCCTATTTCCTGGGCAAGCTGAATGAAACAAACTTAGTGGTTTGTTCATAGCAGCCACCATACAGCTTGCTTTCTCTGGAAACACTCTACCTTGGTGTAAGCAGTATTTCTCCTTGCCTGTTACTCTTTTCACCACTCCCTATCTCCTTCACCTTTTCTTCCTACAGCTCTTGTATTAATGGGAATTTAATATTTGATTCCCAAATAGTATCTCAGAGTGACATAACATGTAGCTTGGAGCCAGTTTCATGTAAAACATTATTGTTGGAAATGTCCCAGTGCACAGGGACAGCATTGCTCACTGCCTCTGCTGCAACATCCTCTCTGTTGTCCCCCTCTCCAGCCTTGCTGGCTCTGTAAATGGTCAAGCAGAGAAATGCATCTCCTCTTCTCCAAGTCTTCCCTCATTTTCTTGTTATGTCTCTGAAGAATCTCCTTCTGCATGTATCAGTGTTGCAGATGCCTCAGATACCTCTTCATCAAGTCAGGATTTTCCTTCAGCCAGCAAATCAAGCCATAGTTCTTGCAGGAGTAATCACCCTGGCAGAATGTCCCTGGAGAAGCTGAGGCTGTCTGGCCTGTCTCCTGGAAACAGCAGAGCAGGGAACACGATGAAAGGGGCAGGGGCCTCAGGGGTGTAAGACCTGGCTGGCTGGGCTTGATTTTTCTTGAAGAAACTCATCTGTGAAACTTAGTGTAGCTATGGTGCTTCCAGCAGCACCATAGGGCACTCAAGAGCATGAGGGTCTCACAAGCACCCCAGGGTAGTCCTTGCACCTTTCTGGGCACCACAGCAGCCTTTTGGTGCACCCCAGCTACCTCCCTGGGCCGTCTTATGCCTTGCGTGGCCCCACAGAACACTCATGTGCCTTTCAGTCCCATTCATCTCCCTGAGTATTTTTTGATTATGGAATTTTGGGATCTTTTGGTACATCCTGAGACCTTCATGATAAAGCAGCCTTGGCATGCATTCCAGCAGATCACTTTTTCTATCTCTTCTGAGGTGACCAAGGGACCTCCACATACCCTGAGACTCCGAAGGGGCCTCTGTGTGCCTTTTAAGGTGCTCCAGTACCCTTCTTGCACTTCTCAGTGCAACTAGTGTATACTGAGAGCCTTATGGGAGACACTGTGTTTGAGATACTAGTGATCTTGAACAAGCCACTGTTCTCCATCCTTCGGGCTGGAGAAAACTTTGTATCATTAAGGTCTTCTGTAACATACCATGTCCTTTGGAAAGCTAAGCTGCATGTGGATCAAGGAGTGAAACCTGTTGATCCTGACCATTGAGATCACTGCACCTTTAGCAGATAGTGAGGCACATCGCAGTCAACCTGGACAGGCACAGGCCTGTGACTTAAGATTTTCTTGCCATCTATGATTTCCACGAGACATTAACATTTGCTCACTACCTGTATTATTGTTATTGTTCTACCTTATTAAAGCCGTTTGTTTGTCAGGCCTTTCTTGCTAAGATCTGGAAAAAGCCCTGCACTGCCTCTCTCTCTTTCCCCCTCACCCCACCACACAACCTCCCATGACCCTCAGAGCTCCTTTCTGGGACATCCCAACCACCTGCTTGTGCCTTCCAGTGCATCCCTGGGTCCCCAGGGAGCCAGCAAGGTGCTTGGTGTTCAGAGCACACAGTTTGCTGCTCTGCAAGCCCCTTGGTTGAACTCATAGGTACTCAGTGAGAGCACAGTGCTGGAGATAGGAGATCTCTGGGTGGCGCAGCTGTCCTGCAGGGAGCCAGAGATGACACTGGCTGTCAGGCTTGTGCAGATGTGGGTCTCCAGTGGGCAGAGCACCCTGGTATGGAGTTTGCTGCTCTGGCTCTGCTCAAACAGAGCAACGGCACAAAAGGGAGGTGCCACCCACTGCAGGTTCTGAGCAGTCAATAGGCCCTGGCTCACAGATTAAATCTGGACATGTCTGCAAGATTTTGGCTAGGTGTCTGAGCTGTTTCCACTGTATGACTTTAAGGAGGATCTCTTGAGAGGCCCATAGAGCTGTAAAGATGCCACTACAGCTCAGGGCAGGGCACTCCGCACTTTCAATGTGGCAAGTCTTAGACCTTTTCCAGCTTTTGGGGGGAAAGTGGTGCCCTTGAATGAGCCTACCCCAGACTGAAAGACATGGTGGACCTGGAACAGGCCTCTGTGCTGTCCTTGAGGACATCAAATTTGCACACTCAAAGGGTGCATCTCTCCAGCAGTCAAATGCTGAGGTCCACTTGTGGTCCACATTTGGTATCATTGTCCTTCTTCAATCAACGGTGAGGTCAAACTTGGCTGCTTATGCAGAAGGGCAGCTGAGGATTCCTATACACTTTCTTCTTTATCCTTGATTTGCTGGTTTTCATCATAGTATCTATCATGTCTTTGAAACAGAGAGTGGAGATCACTTACACCTGGTTGTGACAGCCTCTCCTGGGTGCTGCATGCCTTTCCCTCTGGAAGGAACACACGGTCCTTGGGACTTCACCAGGTTCTCCTTGATGGTTGAGGAAGAGGATTGAGTTTGTGATGAGTTCAGGTTGGCTCCTGTCTCTTTGCTTGTCTCATCTTCAGTGGAGCAGCCAGGAGCTGTGAGGTAACACTGGAGTAAAATGTATCCTGGAATTTCCCAGGTGTATTAAATTGTCTGCAAGAGGGCACGAAAAGAAGGGACGTGGCTCCTGAAGTAATGCGGTGTATCTGTGGACACACCACATTGTCCAAAATGGGCAGAAATGTCTCTTAGCTGCCCCAGAGGCGATGCTCTCAACAGGGAGCTAGGGGTGTTGCCTTGCCACCCAACAGGACCTAGGTGTCCTTCCCACCACAGGACATGTGGCCAAGGCCAGAATGCATGATCCAACACAACATGGGCAGGAGGCACCCGAGAGGATATGTGCAGTCAGTCACGTGGTTCGTTAATGACTGCCTAATGACCTTGGGGGGGACCATGAGGGGGAGTGGGATCTCCTGAACACCTGTCTCCCCTCACAAATCGGGTGGACTTCGCTCTTTGCTCTGCCCCTCCTCCTGGATCCTTGCCCATTTGGCCCAGCTGGAGCCATTATAAAAGAGGCAAGGAGGAGTGGGAGGAATCGCTGGAGACCCTGAGGCCATAAAGGAAAACTGAGGCACACACAGAGGTGAGGGTAAGGGATGGGATGGGGACAGGACTAGAGTGTCTGTAGGAGGAGACTGTGAGGTATCCAAGTATCCAGGGAGAAGGGAGGGTATGTAGTGAATCCAGATGTTGGGGCAGCGGGTGGATCTATAGGGAATCTGGGGGTCCACAGGAAGGTGTTCCAAAGGGCACCCAGGCTTTTGGGGAGTGCAGAGCTGTAGGAGACCCAGGTGTTCATGGCTGTTTTGTAGGGAACCCAGGCATCCAGAGATGGCCAAACTGTCCAGGAGGGGTCCACCATGCATTATGAGAGGATTTGTCAAGTGTCCCATGTGCCCAGGATGGGAATTAATAGAAAAATCAAGCATCCAGGGTGGGATTTCCAGTTGGGGGGCCCAAAAGTCCAGATGGCCCTGATGTCTCTTTCTGCAGGTGCCCATGGCAGGCTGGGCCCTATGTATGGCCCTGCTGCTGGCAGCATTGGCAGGGACAGAGGGTGAGACCCGCTATCAGAAGTTCCTGCGGCAGCATGTGGACTACCCCCAGACGTCCTTAACGACACCACGGCTCTACTGCACCACCATGCTGATGCGACGGGGAGTGACAGTCACAGGGCAGCCCTGCAAGCCCTCCAACACCTTTGTGCATGCTCCATCATGGAAACTGGTAGCTGCCTGCTCCCAGACACCTGATGCAGCAGGGCTCTACACCACCCCAGTACCCCTGAGCCTCACAGCCTGCCGCCTGCATGGGGGGAACACCCGGCCCCCTTGCTCCTACCGAGCCTTGCAGTTCCAGCACTATGTGCGTGTTGCCTGCTCTAATGGGCTGCCCGTGCACCTTGCTGGCACCTATGCAGTAGCAGGTTAGTGAGGTTTGATGTGGTGGAGCTTCAGATGGGGATGTGGATTCTCCCTCCCTCTGGAGCCCCCATCAGGACCTGCAATAAAGGAGATGCCACAGGCCTAGGCTCTGACGTTAGCTTCTCATGGAACTCTGTGATCCTACTCCTCTTTGTATGCCTGTGAGCCCCCTTGGGTGCTCCCAACCCTGCCCAAGGTGGACCTGCCCCTGCCATGTGCCTCATAAACCTCTGGGGTTTTCCAACCCCCTGGCTATGCCTGTATGCCTGTGAGCCCCCTTGGGTGCTCCCAACCCTGCCCAAGGTGGACCTGCCCCTGCCATGTGCCTCATAAACCTCTGGGGTTTTCCAACCCCCTGGCTATGCCTGTATGCCTGTGAGCCCCCTTGGGTGCTCCCAACCCTGCCCAAGGTGGACCTGCCCCTGCCATGTGCCTCATAAACCTCTGGGGTTTTCCAACCCCCTGGCTATTCTATAGCCCCCTGACTACTCCTGTGCCCCATACCCACTCCAGGATTCTCCTGATGCCCTTGATGTGCAGTCAACTCTCTCTCCCAGTATTGTGACCCTCTGAGTGTCACATTGCTTTCCTGGGTGCACCATAGCTCCAACAGCATCTCCAATTTCCCTCATTAACACCACCTCCTCACCCTTCCCCCATTCCTGCCTCATAAACCCTCATGTGCCCCACAGTCACCAGTCCCATGTGCCTTTGACCCCATCTGGGGTTTCTCTGGACCTGAGGCTGCTCTTTGGACAGCTTGGCATCCTCGTGGAGCCAAGCACTGGCTGAGGCCACACAGAGCCCTGAAGCACCACCCTGTGCACACTGAGCACATGTAAGGACACAAGATATGCATGCAGACAGACAAGGCCCACCAGAGTGGCACATGACCACACACCCTTCTTGCAGCAGGAGCGCACACAGCGGGCACAGCACACAAGCACACATACAAACCACATGCAATACCTGCACACGCATGCACAAACAAGTACTGTCGTGGGTTTGGGTGGAATTTCGCCTGTTCCAGCTTGTTTCTTCACCTCTTGTCCTGTCACTGAGTACTGCTTAGAAGAACACAGCTTCCTTGTCTTCATTCCACGTGGGCACGTTGGTAAGTTCCCCTTGCCTGAGCCTTCTTTTGTCCAGGCTGAACAGTGACAGCTGTCTCAGTTTTTCCTCTTATTAGAGGTGCTCCAGTCCCTTCATCATCGTCACTACTTTGCTAGACTCTCTCCAATATGTATCCATGTCTCTCTTGTACTAGAAACTCTATCACTGAGTCCTGCGTTTCCAGGTGTGTCTCAGTAGTGCTGAGCAAAGGAGCAGGGTCACCCCTCGCCGCCTGCTGGCAGTGCTCTGCTGAATGCAGCCCAGCAGGCTGGGGGTCCTCTTTGCTCCGGTCCTATTGCCAAGGAAGCCCTGAGGACTCCAGTGGAAGTGCTGACACGCAGGTGCTGTGCTGCTGTGAAGAAGGAAGTCCTCTCTGGCAGCTCAGCTCATTTTGACACTGAAAGGGAACATCACCACTGTGATTTACCCTACAAGCCTTGCACTACAGGCTTTAAGGAGCATGGGAGCAGTGACATCTATCTTAGAGAGACAGCTCTGAGCAGCAGTCCCAGAGCAGCAGTGCCAGTACTGGGATGCCTTCCGTGCTGAAGCTACCCGAGTGTGCCAGAAAGTCTGTATTGTTCCTGGCATCTCCCTTTTGCCTGCCAGGGAGCACCACCCCTGCAGTCCATCTCATCCCATTCCATTATTGCACTGTTGGTTTACCCTTCTGCTGTGTTTTCCCCTAAAAGGCAACTCTGCTTCTTCAGAATATGTTAATGTCTGTTCTTTGTGAAAGCTAAAGGGAAAAAACCTCAGCCACAAAGCAATCAGGATCATCCTGAGAGTGTTAGGACATCCACTCTTTCTGGCCGCCAGTGGCAGTGCGAGTCATACCCAAGCAAAGGCAAAACTTGGCTCCGTAACAAGGATCAAAAACATTATAGCTGCTCCTACCATCCCTGAAAGGAGACACCAGGACAAAGAACTGTCTCTCCATGGGGCTGGCGTATCACGACAAAGGGAATGGAAGGGGAGCAGCCTGCATCCCAAGACCTCTTTTCCCTATCACTGTCTACTGGGTGTGGTCCTTGGATCTGCATACCTCTTGTCTCAGGAGCTCTGTGGCAAGGTAGAGGGGACTCAGCACAGCAGATGGTCTCCAGTGATGTCAGTCCCTGTTCTAAATGTCCCAAAATGTTAGGAGGTACAAGAAGATCCATCTCCATCTGGCCTGAAAGAGAAAAAGGAGTTCCTCATAGAATTCTGCCTTGAAGATAAACCACCTCTTTTGCCACTGCTAACACAGAGAAGGGTGCAGTGCTGGCCCCTCACCCTCACTAAGTTCAGCTGATGTGGCTGAGCTCAAATGTTGCAAGGCAAAAGAAGTGACTTGCAGAAAATTAATGTAATTTAATTTATTGCAAATTTACATGCACCCTTAATTGCTGATTTGGATGTAGAAAAGCACAGAAGACACAAAAAATGTAATATGAGCTTGAAGAAATGCTTTTTCTTCCCCTTCCTCAGGCACAGCTTCAGACTTCCATGATCACAGCTGCAATATCCTTAAACTACTGGGATGTGGCCCTTTATCCAGCCAAACAGAGGCCTTTGCACAAGCAACAGCAGGCAGTGGTCAGCAAATCTATAATGGCAACGTGTAGAAAAAAGCCAGTGGAACTGGGGCCCCAAAATAAAGGAAGGCTTTTTTCAGTTTTGTGTTTTAATAATTCAGTGCATTTAATTCTTATTCCTGTCTCATTTAGGTACTTTTATGTCCTGCCTTTCATTGACAATTGTAAAGTCCTGAGGTTTGTGGTTGATTCTGCAGTGTAACACCACAGGCAGAAAGAAACTATCGTCTCTGTTTTGTGGGTGGGAGTTAAGTGGCTTTCCAAATGTCACAGAGAAAGTCTGAGACAAGAGCTCAGTTCTGACCTCCTGAACCCTACTTAGTGGCCTCACTTACATGCTTTTCTCTGGAGAAAAGACTTGTCAGCCTGACATTTCCTTTAAAAGAAATTTTTGCTCTCAATGCATGCCTTTCCCTTTGCAGTGTCCTGCAGCAGATCAGTATAGGCTGCATTACCGCGGGCCACCAAAACTGCTCCCAAAACAGCACCACGAAAGCAACTATACACTTTATGGATATTAGCCCAAAGTTATTATCTCAGTCATAGCTCCTCAGATTTCATGTCCAGAGTTAGCTCTGACAGTGATCAGCCTCCTCCTCTCACCTGCTGCATTACCAAACCATTCATTCCTTCGCCAGGAGCCAGGCTCTTGCTTGATTAGTAGGTGCAAATGTAGCAAATAATGCTCTCTCACATTCTTCACTAGAGCTCACATTCTAAGATCACACTTCTGCTGCCCAGATGGTATAAAATGAGAGGTATGAGCAGTGTGTTAACATTTCCAGTGCGGCTATGGAAATTAATTTCTGCTTCTTGAAAAGCAATGGCATTTTTGCAGGGAATAGCTTGAGCAGGCACTGCAATGGACCTTCAAAAACATTTACTCAGCAAAGTCAATACTGGACTCCATGGATTCAGTAGAATGGGTCCTATGAAATCAGGCTGTTGCTGCATGCCGAAAGTGACATGGAAGAAGATTCTCTTCAGTGCTATCACTCATTCTTAAGATATACCCTGCACAAATACAGCAAAATACAGATGGTTTCTCTGCAGTATTTGCTCTAATAACTTTTCCATTGAGGTTTTGGTCTCTGTGACGGTTTGGGAGTTACCCGCCCCCCCCCACTTTGTAAAATGACCCAGACCAGAACTCAGTCGGCTGGAAGTTGAGATGAAGCTATATTTACAGCTCAGCACAATATACAAGCAGATATATACACTATATACAGGAATATTTACAGAAATATACAAGGTAAAGGTAATACAGAAACACAAAACTCCCCTCCCAGAAATCAGAGACCCCAGGAGGGGCTCCCAACCACCCTTCCACCTTCTCCCCACCCCTATACCCCCACCCCAAGGTTTGCCTTACGCATAAGGAGAATTTTGAGGATTGGCTGGGGGGATTAGAAGGAGTGAGATTAATCGGCAGAGAGGAGAAGCCAGAAGCTGCTAGACAACCCCAGACGCTGTGCCCGACTGAGACTGCTGCAAGCGCAAGTGGCTTATCTTTTGTTTTGAGTTCTTATTCCTAAACATCTCAGCAAGCCTATGAGTGAAGTAGACATCACCATTGTTTTCCTTTCACAGCCTGTAGTATAATTTTCTCCATTAAAATATTCCAATTAGCCTCAAACCAGCACAGTCTCCCACCTTCCTATAACCAAATAACTCATCCAAATATTGTGGTAAGCTTTCCAACATCATGAAAGCTTGAAAGAGCAGAAACATTCGTAAAAGTGAGACTTCATAGATTTTTTTTTAAATCAATTTTTTTTTTGTTTGTTTGGGTTTGTTGGTTTGGGTTTTTTGTTATTGTCTGGTTGTTTTGGGGTTTTTTTATGGTGGTTTTGGTTGGTTTTTGTTTGGGGATTTTTTTGGTTTTTAGTTTGGTTGGGTTTTTCCTATCAGCACAGTTCTTTCTGTAACTCTAGGCACCAGTTTTCTCTTTTTATTGAAATATAGACTAATTTAAATATTTTGAGGCATTCAAAGAAAGGAGAAAGCCTTATTTTTTCTACCACTCCAATATGTTTTTTTTCCTTCCAAAAGAAAATTCCAGGGTATTCCTTTTTGTATTCACACTGTTTATTTGCCTAGACTAAAGCAAATATCAACTGAATTAGGAAAAAAAAAAAATCATGTGCTTTCCATTTTAATTTGTCTGAGTTTTTTTAGCTACATCTCATGAAGAAGAGCCAAACTCTGTGATTTTCTTGTGCTTTTTTTTTTTTTCCTGCCTGTTTAGCATGAATACTGCTGGTGGCAGTATTCAAACCGCGACTCTTCAGATCACCTTTCAAGCCTGTCCCAAAAATGTCACATTTTTGATTGAACGCTCAGTTGTACTATCACAAGTATCTCCTTGAGTCCATTTTTAAAATTACCTCTTCATTTACTTGAAGAAAAAACATTTGGTGAGAGCTATTTCTTTACCTCAGGTAAATGAAAAGGCCTTGTAGTTTGGTCTGAGTGGTGGAGCTGAGACCATGTCCTCACTTTTCACTGAGAAGTGGCAGAACCCATCCTCTCCTTTCTGTGACATGCCCACCACTACCCCGTAACAAGCAAGACAGGAAAAAGCCACAGATTTCTGTGAATAACTAAGATGAGAGGAAGCAAAGAAAAAGAACCAACCTCTGAGAGTACTTGGGGATTTTACTCTGAGGTGTGTTCCAGCATGGCACACATGGCAGCTCAAAGAGATTCTTACCTCAGCAGTTTGCTCATGTGGTCTCTGAGGTATGTGGCCATGGCCCCAGCATCTAGCTGGACAAATTGCCAACTCCAACTTTTTCCACCTACGCACAGACCTTGAGACAGATATTTGAAGGCATCAGCACTGACAAATGCAAAAAAAATTTCCCTCTTCCTGCAGATAGATCTTTGTTCCCTTGGCTTTGCTCTGTTGGTTTGTTTTTTGGTGTTGGTTTTGTTTGTTTGTTTGTTTTCTTGGGCTTTTTGGGGTTTTTTTGGTTGGTTGGTTGGTTGTTTTTTGGTTCAGCATTGTTTTTTGTTTTAGGTCCTGCCACGTATAAAAAGGAGCCAGAGCAGCCCTTAGCTCTGTTCTTCCTCCAGGCGGGAGAGGCAGTTGAAGAAGCAAGGTGCTCTAAGTGCTGGACACACCTGTTTCACCTTCTTCCTGCAGCCTCATACCAACTGGCAGCTTTCCCCTTCACTGCTCTCTTTCACCAGTTCTGTGCTTCAGGGCACCTCTTTCTGACTGCCTAGTACCTGGTTATCACTGCTGCTGTTGTGCTGGGGGCAAATGTTGCCTGTGGATGGTTTCTGGGGGCTCTCCTGGCCAGAGCTGCAGTGAGATGCATGGTAGTAAGCTTCCACTGACTCAGATAGGGATGTCTGCATGGTCTGGATGTGAGCTGTCTGCAGTCGCCTCTCTCCGCAGTGCAGCTTGTTAAGCAGAAACTGGATCTGAGCAGCCAGAAGTTGCATCCACAGGATGCCAGGTAACTCCCCATCTCTACCTCCCTCCCACTCCTTCTCTTGGTGAGCTAGGGGCCCTCAGTCATTTTGTGAGGGTGGAGAGCCCCCCAGGTCCCCCACACTTATGATTCCACAGCTATTAGTCTCCCTTCTGCCTCCATCTGTGCCTCCATGTCTGGGTGACTGTGTGGGCATGTGAGACAGCACGTGCTTGGTGTGGAGCCTTGTGCCACCACTCCAATACACCCTTTGGAGGGACTCTCAGCAACTCTCAAGTGCCCTCTCCTTCCATGCCAGACATTGCCCTCTCTACCTCCATGCTGCTCATCCAGAAGGCTCCATCTCTGGCTCGGGACATCCACAAAGGGCTTGTGCCACCCTGGCTGGGCCAGAGGTTTTGACAGCAGATGCTGCCCCTCTGCAGCTACCTGCACTTTTTCCCAGCCCTGCTGGGAGGGCCTAGTGCCCCTTTGGCAGGTTTCACTTCTAGACAGAGTCTTGTTGTGTTCTCCCGTGCCCACTGAGGACCATCAGCCAATGCTGCCTCAGGGTGCTGGCAAGAGGGCTGGCCACGGGCTGCCTGCCTTATGTCTGGGTGTGGGTCCTGTGCCTGTGGCTGCCCTGCTCTTTGTACTGGATACTGGATGAGGCCTCCTGGAGCTGGCAGGCTTTGGGCCAAAGACAGGCCAGAGAGACCTTCTGTCTATGACTTGTGGATGTTGGACACCAGCCATTGCCTGACCATCTTCACTAGAACCTGGAACAAGAGCCATCCCACTGCTTGAGGAGACTTGTCTTACGCCGCTGCCTGGCCCAGACATACCCTGCCACCTTCGTCTTCTCCACCTGGTGACATGGTCTCTGACTTGGGCAGGTCTTTGGTTTCCCATGCTGGGCTATCATGGTGGAGGATGACTACTGCGTCCATCCCTTCTGCAGCACCTAGGCCACCTCCCAGGCCGTGAAGCTCCTCCACCATGGTGCAAGTTGGGTCTTCACGCATACTGCTACATTCCACTGGCTGTAGATACCAACAGCTTCTCCATGTTCTGCCTGCTCTGGACTTACTGCAGGAGCATCCTTTCCATATCCTATGGCATTATGCTGCCCCTGCTTGCCAACAAGCCAAAGCAGAACTGACCTGGTTTTGGGTTCACTTGTGTGGCTGGTGGTGCATGTCCTTTGCAAACATGAGCCTGCAGAAGAAGCATGAGCTACCACTGGGGAAGGAATCAGGAAAGCATAGTTTCTATTTATGTGAGCGCAAGAACCCACCCACCAAATCTCAAAATAAGGTGGTTAAAAAAATGCTACAAAACTACTGTTGGCACCTGATCTGCTGAGTGGCAGGGTACCAGAATGAATATCAGTCTCAAATGCTTCAACTCAATGGAAAACATTTTGATTAGGTTAACATCCCAAGCTATGCAGGCCTTGTGCTAGTGTCTGTACGAGTGTTTGTCACTAAACTGAAGCTAAACATGAAAATTGGATCTAATCTTGTTTTATGTGGGTTGGTTGGATGTTTGGCTACTTCTTGAGTCCCACTAAGTACCCAGCCCAGGCACAATAGGCTACTCACTCCACATATAATCTCCCCCTTGCCAGCACAGCTTGCATTTGTCATGGGCAGGCACTGTCTCCTTCAGCGCTATCCTGCAGAACTAACTCCAAATTATTCTCTATGTCCATGCTTGGAAACTGAGTCATCTCTTCATCTTACCTCTGAAAAACATGCCAGGTTCTTTCAGGCAGGTTCTTCAGATGTTTCATTACTCTGCTGGCCCATGTGAGACCACATGGAGCAAGCCAGGGACAGACTTTCCAGGGCAGTGTGTCTAGGATGGTCCACAGAAGTGGACCCAAGAGTCAGACATAAGAAAGCCAGTGTATTAAAAAAAGACCCCGACAGATGCAATTGGAGCCACCCCACATTCTTTCAGCAGGCAGAGACGTGCATGTCCTCCTCCCTTAGGGGATCTGGGGAAATTCATTGCAAATGGGTGCCCAGCCAAGGAGCTATCCCCTCCCATCAGCAGCAACCATAGCCAGATTTAAAAAAAAAAAAAAAAAAAAAAAATATCCAGGTGAGAAGCCTGGAAAGGATTCACAGAAAGTGTATGAAGTGTCAAAAAAACTGGGGAATTAAAATTCCTCTGATAGAGCAGGTTGGACCTAGAGGTGAATCAAGGCTGGAGGAAAGCACTCATTAATTTCTCCCCATTTTGAACAAGGAAAGGGATAGCTCAGCTAATGACATCATGTCTCGTCTAAGCTGACTCTGGGCTCTCTCCATAAGTCCCAAACTTACCCCTTCTCCAAGGATGGCAGAACCGGTGCCAGGAATAAGGCAGCTCATCTCTGCTTCACACTGAGATGGAAGTGTAAAAGCAGCCCACAACCTTTTGGAAAATCAAGTTTTTCTGAGTAGCAGCATGGCCTCTGCCGAGTGGCTGCTATATGTCTGGATAAAAGGAAAGTGGCTGTAGGGAGTAAGGCCAACTTCTTCCTCTTCATCACATCCATTAGAGGAGCATGTTCACAGTGTACTCAACCCTAAGCATTTCTAATTCAAACACCATCAGCAACAAGACCCTCCCAGACCTAGCCCTCACTTCCCCCAAGGCCTTGGATGTGAATTGGGGATTTTCCATTTCATTAACTTTACAAGGGGTAATTCCCAGCATGCAGCATCATCCTCATGAACAGATCCATCCTGGGCTCTCTTGCCCTTTCACAATCAACAGCCTGTGGGGCTGCACCAGTGGACACGAAAGCCATGCTGTATTAGCATCTAACAAAGGTAACAGGCAGCTAATACTGAATTGCCCACAGCGGAAAATACAGCTGAAATACACTGAATTGCCCACAGTGGAAAACTACAGCTGAAACAGAAACAAGCAGTAATTTTGGTTTTTAAACTGAAAAGCAAAATGGATTTAAAAAAAAAAAAAAAAATCACCAAAGATGTGAATTTGAAAGCTTCTCCTTTGCAAGGGAGCATTGCATGAATTGCTGTTGCTCCCCAGGAGAAGCAGCCAATTGTTCACCCCCTGCTGCCCACTCTGGAGAGCAGCGGTGTTCCCCAGCAAAAACGCTGTGATGCTTGAAGTGAGTGGGGATCAGAGAGTTGTCCTATGGGAACAGGAATCAACTGAAGTACACTGAGTTCATCAGAAACATGCACACGTACAGTTTATTAGTCCACAGACTTACCATACCAAAAAAAAAAAAAAAAAAAAAAAAAAAACCCCCCCCAAAGAGGAGTTGGTTCCCAGTTTTGCCTGCTCACAAATCAGCAGTGCTGAGGTTACTAAACATTTGATGCAGTTGGATCTGAATGTGGAGCAGGAGCTGAACATGCATTTGCAGCTGAGATTCAAGCCTCTCCTGTATAAAGGGGCTGAGGACCTTTTGCTGCAGGAACCAGGAACCCTCAGCTGCCTCCAAGACACAGCCAAGGTCAGAGCAGCTGCAGCAGTTTTAATGTATGTGAGAGGGAGGCTGGCTCAGCAGATGCTAGGTACTGGCAGCATAGCCAGTCCTCCAGTTCAATGCTCCGCTCCGCATCCACAGCCCTCTCTGCGAACTTCATCATGAGCAGGGCACGCTTCATATCCACCCAGTTCTGAAGCACCCGGCAGAGGGCTTCCTCGTGGCTGAAGGGCTGCTCGGTGAGGTCTTTCCGGGGCCCCCAAAGGAGACACTGCAGCATCCGCTTGGCCTCAGTGATCCGCACACGTTTGATGGGATCCGCTTCCAGTAGCAGGTGGGCCAGCTGCTGGAGCCCCCGTGAGTAGATGGACAGGCTGGGCAGAGCAGGGAGGTCCTCAGGGCTATACTCCTGCTCCTTGAGGTGAACTTTCTCCTCAAAGGGGTTGGGCTGGTGCAGCAGCTCATAGATGAGAATACCAGTCTGAAACTCGTCAAACTTCTTGTACTGAGAAGCCGATACAATCTCTGGAGCCAGCCGGGCCTGACTCCGCTTCAGTTTGGAGTCTCCAGTTCCTGGCTTCTGTTTGGCTTTCAAAAAATTGCTGATGATGAGGCGGGGTAAGTGTTTGTCATCTTTGGCTTTCACACAGATCATGGGAGGCTTGCAAGGAACAAGCAGAAGGTTCTCCAGGCACAGGTCACGATGGATGATGCCATGCTCTTTGAGATGCTCCAGGCCATTGCAGAGTTGGAGGAGCAAGAAGCAAACACGACGTTCATACAGCTCGGGCTTGGCTTGATGCAATGTCACCGAGTCCCTCACAAAATCAGCAGTGGTCTGGCTTGGCACCTCCCGGGTAATGACCACCACACAGTCATGCTCACTGGCAGTGCGGGTGGGATGGCCATCCCCAGGCATGCTTTTCCCCACATCTGAGGCCAGCAGCATGCTGGAGGGGACAGAGGCCACAAAGTGGCCACAGTCCTGCTGGATGTTGAAGTGGACTGGCACTGCAGGGCTACTATATGAAGCAGCCACTTTGGACTCTTGAGTTTTACAAATCTGTGAGGAGAGAACAAAAGAAAAGTCTCATCAGTGACAGAGACAGGGCAGAGACCAGAAGTTCAGAAGTGAGTTCCTAAGTCAAGATGTGCAGATGCTAAGGAAGAAATTAGTAGAAGCAGAATGCACATCGGTCCCTTTAGTACTCTGTTCCCTGGCTTGAGGATCTTTCTTGTCCTGCAACACTATCCTTATCAGCCAGATGTCTGGGTCTCATTTCAGGGCATGCATCCTTTGCCAGGCAATGCCCAGTATTTGCAGAAAAGGAGGACGGTAGTCCTCCCATGAGTAACTTCTGCAAGTTTTGTTTCATTCCTGAAAGAAGGACCTAGCTTTTAGATTACAGATGTAATTGAGATTCCCCTTGTAACCCAGGAGACATTCTGCAGAGGGAAAAACAAAGCATGTGGCAGAAAGATGTGCTGCCTCCATCTCCAAAGATGGTTAACCCTTGCCTGGAAGCTTCACCTGACATAATGTGGTTGCAAAGAGAGTCATGTTTGGAGTGAGGTGTGGGCCTCCAGCACTTTCTGCCTACTCAGTCCTTTC
Source organism: Ramphastos sulfuratus (assembly GCA_013399055.1). Taxonomy (NCBI): domain Eukaryota; kingdom Metazoa; phylum Chordata; class Aves; order Piciformes; family Ramphastidae; genus Ramphastos; species Ramphastos sulfuratus. Next base: position 78,096 of record WBNM01021174.1, read on the forward strand.
CTGGTCCTAAGTCCTGGAGTCACTTTCATATTGTCCTCAACCACTCCACTTCCTTATGTCAGCAGCTACTCTCAACTCCCTGATCAATGGCTGATCAACAAGCTTAGAAGTAAGAAACCAGCAATAAGCTGTACACATTGGCATAGGGAATAAACATCAAGGAGAAAGCAAGAGTTAACCACAGGCTCAGAAATAAGCCAGAGTGCAGCTAACTAAAGGGACAAAGGCATTTTATAATCTGGATTCTCTTAAATCCACGTGACTTTTATCTTCATTTTGTTCTGGATTTTAGATTTATGACTGCATTAAAGACTAAAACTCAAAATGAGGTTTATCATAGGAGTATCCATTAGCTTATAGGGCCTCCTGGCATTTCTATTATACATTTTTTTACCCCCTCTTATCTAGCAGTGTATTTAGATCTCACCCCACAGGAATCAGCAACAGGCTGAAACTCAGCTTAAAAGGTTTCAAACCCTGGAGCATGCTACTGCCAGCCACAGCATGCATGCAAAATTGGACAAGAAATCAATTTTGCCTCCGAGTTAAAGTAAGTGGAAGAATAGAGAGGAGCTGGAGAAGTGGGCTGCTTTTGTATTCCTCTAGCAAGGGTTTGAATCTAGGCACTTTCAGGTAATCCACTCAGATGGGAGATACTGTGGAGATGGGGCATTTCAAATCCCTATTGTCCTCTCTTTTCTGAACAAAAGTACTCTGCTTTGGCTGCATGCTTATTTTGTGGGAAGAGAAGCTTTGGAGAGCTAGGCAGACTGCAGATTAACACGGAAGGTTGCAGAAAGACACAGAAGGTCCCCAAAGGCAGAGGAAGCCTTCTGTGGAACAAGCCTGCTTGTTCCTCCCACCATAGGGAACATGTGCAAGACTTAGGAAAAGTTGAGGAACTCCTGTGAGAGAGGAGTCTCAGCAAGAATAACTGCAACTTTCCTGGCCTTTCTGACTTTGGCTGCACCAGAGACATCCTCCATACAGCAGGCTCTTACTAAGAGCCTGGGTCTGGCTTAGTCACACACCCTTAAGTGAAGAAAGCAGCAAAGACATGGACCATATCTTGGCTTAATTTGTCTAAATCCATTTCATGTAACCCTGGCTCCTTCTAACCGTTAAAGATGTTAGCAGGCTCCTTGACTTAGGTCAGATCCTCTGCCCATTTTGAGCTCTTCAAGTCTAATTTTAACTACAGGTCTGTGATCTTTTTTCATGTCAGAAAACCTGTACCAGAAGGGGCAGCTAGGAATCAGCCAGCTGTGAAGTTTCACAACAATTCTCCACTTCAGCTGCCAAAAGGAAGGTGGCACATAGGAACGCTGCAGGAGGTCTGAGCATGCATGTCCGTAAACACATACACCACTTTACACTAGCACAGAGCACAGCCCTGCTGGAGTGGGTGTGCCTTTGTTAGGGAACTCTGCAGCATACCAAGGGCACAGAGTAAGCCCACATCACACACAGGGACACAAGTGCAGTCCCGTTAAGAGTTTGAAACATCCTGTTCCTGCCTTGTCAAGAATTCATTCACTACAGCCATAGAGCTAAGCCTGTGAACCCCACCTAAGAGGGCAGGCAGGAGCAAAGGTATGTGCATGCCACAGGGAACCACAGATTGAAAAGGAGCACACCAGTTCACCATGCAGTTCTCAGGTTTCAGGAGTAAAGTTGCAATGGATTTAGACATAACACACAAAAGAGAAGCTGCAGCTCTGAACGATTAGGGGTATTGGTACAAGATCTCATCCGACTCCATTCTGTCTGTTTACAGCCCCTCTGCTGAGTAGATTGTACCTCCTTCAGAGTATGAACTGGCTTTAAAGCTATCACTTAACTGAAATATTCCCTTGGGATTCATAAAGTGGAAATACTTCAGCAGAGGTTTTGTGGATTTTTTTTTTTCCTTGCTTAATGCATCTCTGACAGTGTTTTCTGGGTTTTGGTTTTTGTTTGTTTGTTTTAAGAATCACTTTAGGTTTCAAAAACAACCTGAAAAGTAAGCAGCAATGAGATGTCCCTAGGGTTAAGTCAGAAGAGAAAGGCTCTCTATTCAACACCAAATCCATGGGATGTCCATGGAACAGGCTGGATAAGCTCACTTATCCAGGTTTCAAAGAGCTGAACTATTCTACCCCAAGTTTCCATTTCAAATGTGGATTCCATGGAGTTATCAGAAAATATGTCAGACCTGACCTTACACAGCATGTCTGGGTCAGCCTCACATTGTTTAACTGAGATCTGCAATATCTTAATGCCTGTAGCTTCAAGATGATATAAGCACTCACATAGTTTCTGGGTCAGGCCTTCCACTTAAAAGGCAGGCAGAAGCAAAAAAGCTGCCTTTTCAACAGTCTTTCATCAGCCTGTGCCACCAGGGGCAAATGCCTTGGAGTTTACAACATAGTATTTGCACAAAGACTTTTTAGAGAGAAACTCATTGAGTTTCAAACCCTGCTAGTCTGCAGCAATAAGCATCTGACTGGCATTTGTAACAACAGAAAACTACTTCTCTAAATTAACGTTTTCAAGTGGTAGAGGAAAAGTGGCAATTTTGGAAGGGGTTTTGCTTGCCAAACTTCACCTGTGAGAAAGACAAGCTGAGAAAATAGGCCATTCTGTGCTGATGGTACTTCTCAGAGGTACACCACTAAGTCTGCTTCCCATGCTTTCATTCAAATCTGTACACCAGAAAGGGTGTAAAAGAACCTTAAACTTTCAGTCCCAGCTCAACAATAGACCCCCTTGCAGCCTGGGGCCCTGCAACTCTGCCTTATCCTCCCACCTTGAAGATGAAGCTAGGCCTGGATACTTCCTGGGCATAGGCTCACCTTTACAGCATAGGTGGTGGAAGGGTCCTTGGAGCAGGTGGCACAGTAGTATATTGCATCCCCCGAATCACAGCAGGGCTTGTTACAGGCCAGCTTGAAAAGCGACCAGTTGTTCTCACTGAAGCGCAGCTCGTTCTTCTGCTCCCTCATGAAGCAGTCCTCACATTTGGCGACCAGGCGGCGCAAGGACTCGGCGTAGAGGGCCCCCAGCTTGGCATACACCCCCTCCTTGCTGTCGATGTTACTCAGAAGATTGTGGAGTTGGAGGCTAGAGCCTGATGACACCTGGCTGGACACACTGAGCTGCGAGGAGGAAAGGTTCTGGAGATTTCTGCTGGGGACACAAGCCCCTGTGCTCTTACCAGGGGCTGCGCCCCAGTAGCCATTTCCTTTGGAGCCTTTCTCCAGGGACTCAGAAGAAGAAAAGGCACTGGGGCGGCCCCCCAGGCTGACTGGGTGGATGAAGGGAGGCTCCTCTCGGAGGCAGACATTGCTTTCGGAGTGGCTGACATTCAGCCTGGGGCTGGCAGCATCAGCTGCTCTGCCTGAAGACCCTTGTCCCCCAAAAAAGCCATCTGGGGAGGACACCGTTCTGCTCACTGTCTTCTTCTGGGGTAGAGGGGGAGGGCAGCTGGAACCAGAGGAGGGATTGTCATCACCAGAGTCAGGAAGGAACGGGACAGAGGGAAACACTTGGCTCTCAACTGGAGGGGGCGAGTGGTTCGGCTCAGATGAATGTCCTAGGAGACAGCGACACACAAGAAGATGCCATGAGTGGCCCTTGCAGGCTGGGAGTGCAGGTCCCTCCACATGTCCCTGCCACCCCTTCAGTGTTATAGTTACATCAGAGCCCTCTGCATGGTACGCGTCTATTCACAATTGCAAAGTTTTGCTGAGGGGGTTAGGGATCTCATACCGTCTAATACAGCAGGCTTGCAAAGCCAGCTGCAAACAGCCTTCTAGAGAAATGCCCCCCACCCCCCAAAACCTATGAACTGCATATACAGTAGTAAAAGGCTAGTAGAGGGTAAATATTTAAACTGCGATGTCATCCACAGAAAGGTAAGAATGAAATACTAGGGACAGTTCAACTCAAACAGTCTGTTTCACCTGGGAGCTGCCACTCAGTGCTTCAGCAGCACAGCATGGTAAGGAGCAACTCACACAGCTCCAGCCCTTTGACTGTACCAGAGCAGCCCAAGAAGTGTATTGAATCTGTCTCTTTGTCTCACAGTGGCCAAGGATTACTGGGCTAGGCCTCAAATTTTGGCAATTTCCATCCTTCTGAAAGGGTCTGGCCTCCCCACTGCTGCCTGTCCCCACTAAAAACCCTAAATCCCAAGCAGATCCACATGCCATCAACACATAGATTGGGTTGGAATGGATGGTCATTTCACACAGCCATGGCAGCTGTTTTCCTACCCTAGTCAGACTGGAGAGAGGTAATACAGGTGCATGTCATGGAGGAGGGAGAAGGGAAAAAAAAATTAAAAGAAGTTGAGATTGAAATAAAGAGCAGTAATTTCAGGTCATGGAGACATAATGAATGAGGAGTGAAGGGGTCTGCAGGAGAAAGTAAAAGAAGCAACAATTATTTCAAAGAATTTTCTACACCACTTGAATGACAGGCTTGACCCTTGATAAACTTGACTCTGCTAACACCTCTCATGAAAGTGTAAACCTTGAAAGGTGCGTGGTGAGGTTTTACTCCAAACAAGCTCAGCAGATACTGGGATCTATTTCTTTCTTTGAATCCAGCTTCCAAAGCTACCATCCATCCTTCTTGCAAGGCTGCTGGTGAGTGTTCAGTGGCTGACAGGCACCTCCTCACAACAGCCTTCTGCTTGCTCCACAGGAACACACTGGGGCAGGCCTTGTCTCTGTCACAGCCCTAGTGACTCACCAGCTCTGACACAAAACTTCAAGTGCAGGGGCTTGAGCTCCCAGTCTGCTGTGGCATGACACCTGCAGGCTCAAAGATGCACCAGCTGTGCCAGAACAGCAATCCCTGTTAGCTCCTCAGCACCTGAGAGTGAACAAGGTGAAGGCAGGTCCTCCAGTTGTCAGCTACCACAGCAGATGTTGACATGATCTGTCCCTGTCCCTCCCAACCAGAGTTTGGTACCATGACATCAGTTTTCATTTGTCCTCCTTCACTGCCAAGGTTGTCTGTATGCCCTGACTGCAATACACCCTGTCCCAAATAACAGCACTGAGAGACAGAAATCATAGAATCACAGAATGGTCCAGGCTGGAAGGGACCGCTAGAGGTCATCTAGTCTGGTCCCCCTGCAGTCAGCAGGGACATCCCCACTAGACCAGGTCACCCAGGGCCCCATCAAGCCTCACCTTGAATGTCTCCAGAGAAGGCCCCTCAACCACCTTCCTGGGCAAACTGTTCCAGTGCTCCACCACCCTCATAGTAAAGAACTTACTCCCAACATCCAATCTAAATCTGCTTTTCTCAAGTTTGAACCCATTGCCCCTCATCCTGTCACTGCAGGCCTTTGTAAACAGCTTATCTCCATCCTTCCTGTAGGCCCCCTTCAGGTACTGGAAGGCTGCTATTAGGTTCCCCTGAAGCCTCCTCCTCTCTAGACTGAGCAACCCCAGCTTCCTCAGCCTGTCCTCATAGCAGAGGTGCTCCAACTCTTTGATCATTTTCATAGCTCTCCTCTGTACCTGCTCCATCAGGTCCATGTCCTTCCTGTAACGAGGGCTCCAGAACTGGAAGCGGTACTCCAGGTGAAGTCTCACCAGAGCAAAGTAAAGGAGCAGAGTCACCTCTCTGGCTCTGCTGGCCACACTTCTTTTGATGCAGCCCAGGATATGATTTGCCTTCTAGGCTGCAAGCGTGCACTGTCTGCTCACGTCTGGCTTCTCATCCACTAGCACCCCCCAACTCCCTTTCCACGGGGCTGCTCTCTAATATCTCATCCCCTAGCCTGCACTGATAGTGAGGATTGTACCATCCCAGGTGCAGGACCCAAATGAGCAGCACTGATTTCAGCTTCTGTAGAAGCTGAGCCTCCCATGCAAGATGGCTTCAGCACCCTATTGCTGACTGCATGCTCAGAAGCTGCTCTATAGGAACTGTTGTGAAATAATGCACATCTCTTTTGCCCCAGTTCTTGGGTGCTGAGCTATCTTCTCTTGGGCCCTTGCCCCAAGTGCCTGCATTATATACCCAGTCACTGAGCGATTGACTGCTCTCCAGTTTCAGCTGCTGTGCAGTTAGCTATGGAGACAATGGCTCAACAGAGATGCATGCCTCAATCCTTTAATTAAAACTCAGACATATGTGTCACACCCTGCCAGGTCCACAGGAAAGATCCCTTCTGTTAAAACCCTGTCAAAATCCACAGGCAGGGATCATTCAACATGGCATTGCCTGCCACTTCCAGTCCAAGTGGATTTAGCAGAGGACACAGCCAAGAGAAATTCCTCATCATGCAGCCAAAAAGCAACACAGCAGAGTCATCTCTGCCAGAACATGCAGCCGAATCCCTGTTTTGAGACAAGATTCACTTGACAGATGTCAGCACTGGAAGTTTTGGCAACCAGTCCACACACCTAGTTCACTAATGCCAAACTGCTCTTACCATTTTTAAATGTGCTGCTGAACTCTGCCCCAAGCACAAGTTAAATAAATTAAACCCTTTCACAACTTTCCTAACAGTGCTCTCCACCCTCAATGCAGAGTCCTTCTGCATGACAGGGACTTAAAAGCACCCCTTCACTTCACATTTTAACATCTGACAGCACAGCCAATTAATTTGAGCTCACCTCACTCAGTGACTGTGTAGCTTCTTGCTTGCATCAGCAAGAAGAAATACATTCGTGTTATTCATTTGAAAACTCATAATTCCTGAGATGAGTTGAAACAATTGTTTCTGTTAGTGGAGGCAGAGAAATCCTCTTGGCCCATATGATTTTTGGCAGCAAATTGCTTCTGTACCCATCATGTAAAGATCAAACTTATGCAAGTTTTTCTTCCCCCTCTACAATTTCCTGGTATGGTCTCACTCTCAGACTCCAAGATAGAGGTGGAAAAATGGAGTTTCCAGAGCTCTGGCTCTTAATTTTATTGCTATGCATTGTTGCTCTTGGAAAGACAGAACTTCCACTACACAAAGGTTGCTTTTGCAAAAGAAACACCTTCTGAGCTGCTGAACATGTTGGTGCATGTCTAAGTTATGCACTGGTGAAAAAAAGTGACTTCATAGTAAGTATTTTTTAATCTCAGTTAAACGAGTGCAGGCAGATATTTTTTTTTCCCCCCCTTCAAGAATGAACTGGGAACACAATGAGAAGAAAAGATCACCTCCAGGAAAAGACTCCTTCTGGTACTCCTCTAATATATGCAGGACTTTCTATGTCATGGCTACTTCTAACCTCACACAATGTATGAAGCATGTGCAGGATAAAGACAATTGCTTTCATGGAGGTTTTGTCCAGACAAAAGGAGAGCTGAAGGATAAATGCCTTTGGCACTTGCCAAATGAAATAGAAAAAAAGCCTATGATGTTGGTCTGACTGCCACATCCATCTCAAATGGATCAAGAGGCAGAAGGACAGGAGAAGCATAAAGATGAAGGGTCGCTGGGGGACCTAGGTGATTGGGCCCTCATGATCCCTGTTCTGAAAATGCTGCCCCAGCAAAAAGGGCAGCACTACCTTTCCCACACCCAATGGTCACTTACTGCCATCACTGCCAGTCTGTGTGTCTGAGTCAAGGCTGTCACTGGATCCAGCTGTGAAGCTGACATGGGTGCTCCTGAAAGATGGGCTGAGGCTCTCAACAGAGCTGTTGCTGACCCTCTCCAACTCAGCATTATTTGGGTTCATTTTCAGAGCGTTCCTAAAGAGAATGAAAAAGAAGAGTCAGGAGACAGATAGCAAAGGATACATTGCCTATATTTGTCCATAGAGATGCAAGCCAAGAGCAGCCTTAGCTTGATCCCTGCCCATCCATAGAGACACTGCACGTGCTTCTACCATGCCATAGCACCTCATCCCCGTGCACTTTTCTTCTTTCTGTGGCCCGTGAGGATTGTATCTCACCGACACTGAAAAGGTTATAGGCTTGCAGCCTCCATGCTAGTCCCTCATGACAAACCAACTGAGCTTGTGCAGAGACAGAACTACTGAGCCAACAGCATCCAGCCCCAGAACGTGCCTTCTTTGCTTAGCACATGTCAGGTCCTGGAACACATCCCATCTTGGCCATCATCACTGGGAAACAGGGACCCACCAGTGTTTGCCTTCTGTAATTTTCTCAAGCAAAGGGAGTGGCATCACCCTTCCCATTTTACAGAAGGACAGGTTGAGGCTAGGTGTCAGAACCCGATTCCGTCATAGAAGAGGCATAAGAAGAGTCAATCCATAGTCGCTGTTGTCTCCCCAGGGCATCACAGTAACCACTGGCGCTTTCCAAAAGAAGCAGCACTTCTGCAGAAAACAAGCATCTCAAACTTGGGACCTACACTGCAGCTTTTAATATATTCTTACAGTTTTCCTTGCAGCTTCCATCTAAAAACATAAATAAATAAACCATAAACCAGGCTTAAAACCTGCCAAGTCACAGTTTAAGTGATCAGTTTTAGGCAAGCAGGACTTTTTGCTAAGATAAAGAATTTCCCCTGCATTTTCTTAATATTTCCCTCCCCTGAAAACAAGAGAAACTGTTGAAATCAGGCAGCACATCAGATCACAAACACTGCTAGCTTTGGTACAGTTCAGACTTGCTATTGGCCAGAAAATTAAGGTTATCAGTCCACATTTTTTAAGTAAAACTGCCAATCTGCTGATAGAATTCAACATGTTGTTGATTAAGAATGTAAAAAGGTTAGTGACAAACTTTAAAAAAAAAAAAAAAGAAAAAAGGACTTCCACCAGCTATCTTGCTGGAAGGTATCCATTGTTTCCTAATCAGACGGCTGAACGGCTGCTGAGAAAGACAAACAAAAGACACCTACAACATGTCTTCTTGTAGCACCCTGTTCACACACAGAGGATCCCTTCTCTTCCAAAGCTCCCAAGCACAGGAGATGCTATGAGCAATTTTTATTTGAAGATTGAGAAATGTTTTGTTCCCCACCCAGACAAAGCACTGACTCTCATATCCACACCACCACATGGAGAGCAGTGTTTAAGAAGCCCGGAAGAAACTTCTGCCAGACTTCCTCATTTGCCTGAGCAGCCTTGGTCTAAAAATACTCAGAAGCAGATGAAAAAAAGACTCTAAAAACCACCTCACATGTAACTCAGAGTCATTGGTCTTGTACCAGTAATGAATTTAGCACGGCAAGCCTCTTGGAGACAATTGAAAAAACTTCAGAATACACCACACAGGTCACAGTTAAGAAATAGTGAGAGAGAAAGTGAGATGCATAGAGGTTTTTAGCTCTGTTACGATTAATGCTCTTGGAAGCAACCAACTGGAATTAAATCCTTTTAAAAAATATTAAGATATAACTTCATCTTATAACTTTCTCAGACATGGAAATTTTAGTAATTGGGGGAGGGGGTGGGGATCCATATGGGAGCACACCAATGTGAGTAACCTGTCGAGAATCAAGGAAGCATTTGAATTCATAAGAAAAGAAGAAGATTTTTCAAGAGAGTCAGTCTCGATTCGTACAGCTGAGAGGTTTCCTGGTACATTCCTCCCCCCCAGCCTCCCCCAAGAAAAGGTGGTGCATTTCTGTCTCCTTCCCATCACTTAAACACAAATCCACAGAGCTGCCTTACCATTCCCGCACTCAGAGAGAGATGGGACTTTGCTCGGCCAGGTCCAAGGTCCAGCGCATGCAGCCACACCTATTCCTCCAAGCAACCTCGCTGGCTGCCGCCTGTGCCGAGCTCAGCGTCGCGGTGAAGTCAGATGTACAGAGAGCCCCGTTTCCTCTCCGTACTGCTGTGACTTATGTAAAATGCAGTTCCTGAACAGGCACACCGAAATAGAAATTGTTTGCCGCTTAAACAACATCCTGCTCTTGTTTCAGATGCTACAGTCGGGTCAGCTAATATTGTCTGGAAAGATCTCTGCTTTACATCTCTCTCTTTTCCTATGAGCTGCCTGAAGCTCTGGCTGCAGGCTGTACAGACTAAAATACCACCCACTATACCAGAGAAATACTGAAAACACTTGCTAGGGTCAAACTCTCCCATTTCAGTAAAATTCCACACCAAGAGCTGAACAGCTTGTGGCTGCGACAGGCTGTGGGATGCTGATTTATAGCTAACCTGAGCTCCCTCTGCTTTGCTAGTGTTCCTTCTACCACATGTGACCACGAGGGCACAGGTTGTTCTTCTCCATCTAGCCCTTTTCACCAAAGGATAATAGAAACAAATAGCATCAACCCATCTTAAACCTGAAGATATCATTGGGATTGCTCTTTCAGCTCCCAGCAGTTTGCTGACATCTATGGGCTCCACTCTCCTTCAGGGAGACATAGTAGTGGTTAATTTACTTCCATTTAAAAAATCAGTGATCTGCACCTTAAATGTAACTGGCAGCTACAAGAGACATGCCAGACCCTCCTTTATGTGCCAGTGCCTAAAGAACAGGTCACAAGGGGCAGCTCTCTCAATCTAATAACCTAGAAAGACAGGATTTCCAGGTCCTCAAAATATTCTGGTGGCTCTAAATACGCTTGAATTACTCAACATCCTCCATGTAACATGTCGGTATACTCAAGCAACCTTTCCTGTTCACTATGGCCCAGTTTTCCCATCCTAAGCAATTTCATCCAGCTGGCTTTCCACACAATTCCCATAGTCCTGCCTAAAACAAGTAAAGGTTAAAAGCAGTGGTTATGTTAAAAAAAAAAAACAACCAAAAACAGAAACAACAGTCTGGAGTTCTAGAACACTGCAAAGAGACATGGATCATTTCACATACCCTGTGTTGCATCCCCAGCCAGAGCATGCTTCATCTTTCCTGTGTTTCCAATTTGAGCAGTAGCCACATGTTTAATTTCACATTTCTTAATAGATTGCAGTCCCAGCTGATGCTGCTGCAGGACCTCAGCATCACTGACTGTGCGCTTTGCACTTCTCACAGTGTGGAGACAGGCAGCAAAACATGACTGTGAACCACAGCAGACACATGTGCCTTGGGACATCACCTCAAGGATCCCTCCAGTTCCAGGCATGCCTTCGGCTTGGGTTTCCTGACTGAGATTTGATATGCAGATCTGGTTACCTTCCAAAACTGCAAGGGGCAGAGAGGTTTTCAAAAGGAAAGAAAGGCCGCTCAGACACAAGAGCTGCAAGCCTTCTGCTTGCTCCTTTCCAGCAGCAATCACACAGACAGCCTGTTGGCAGCAGCAGAGGATGCTGGACGGCATCTCTGCCCTGTGCAGAGAACTGATCACAAGGAACACCCACTCTGTAGCCCTGTCATGGGGGTTTCCTGGCCTTGCTGTGCCAGCAAGAGGGGATTGCCTCTTCTCAGCATAGGTGACAGGACTTGAACAGAGATGCTGAGCTTTACAAATCATCCAACAGGGGAATGAAGCAGAGGAGAGCAGAAAATACACACAAACCACATGGCACTCCAAAAGAAGTCTAGTGATATTGTCAACTCTCTCCCAAAATAATGTACTTGAACTAATGCACAGAAGCCAGGCTGCATTACAGTATCAAACACAACACATGGTTGGGCATAATTGTTAAACAAGACAAAGCACCATGTACCATATGCATGTCCATCATGAAACATGCATAATTATATCTTCCTCCTCCCTTCACTACTGTTTCTTCCATCATCTTTCCCTGGATGCACAGGGCAGTTAAAAATCAGCTTACAGGAGCTTACAACATTTAAGGCCTGGGTTTGTACTTCTGCTGGCAATAGTGGAGATATCAAAAATCAAGGTGAAGGAAAAAGAGGATTTTGAAACAGTCCTAGCTTTGTCCAGAGGACTGCACTGCCCCTCCCTGTATCAAAAGGCTTTACATAGTGCAGGTTAAGTTGAAACAAAGGTTTGGGGTCTAGGCATGCAAGGGGAAATTTGGATGAGATAAAGAAGTAAGGTGGTAGCTGGATTAAAAAAGAAAACTCTGTATGCTCCAATATGGTGAAGAAAACCTGGGGGGAAAAAAGACATCTAATTTCAATTTCCAACTCTGCACTTTAAGTAGTAAGACAGGAAACACAGAGAAAAGCAAATTACTCTCATTTTAAAAGAAACAAGCTCTCTGAAAAGATTGGCAGATAAATCACAACATTTTCAAAATGATTCACTGGCAGAAGCAGTATGAGAAATTCCTGATAAGTTTCAGACAAAAGAACACAGGGGAAATCCAAAAGGTGTATTCCCTCCCTGTCCTGGGGCACGATTCTCTCTCCTGCTTGAACCATATCTTTCCTTCCTCGCTTGCTTTATTTGTGTATTTAATTACATATTTAAATAGATTCCATCCAGAGATTCTTATTAATTAGTTAATTACTATTATTTTAATAACAACCATCTGGCTGTCCTAGGCCAAGCAGCAAGTCCTTTCTGTTATCCGTAGTCACAGAGAAGAGAGTCAACAATTGTGACCCTTGTGATTTCTGATTGCATTTTTAATTGCCACAGCAGCTCCATGCAGCCAGGCTGCTTTTGTCACCAGGGGACAGCCTGACAGAGAGCTGCAAAGAGGAACAGGTGTCTTGGGAATGGTAAGAAATGGGGAATATTCGGTCTCAGGTGCAACACTTCTCCATTACAGGCTGAATCCTGGCAAGGAACACACAGCACAGTCCCACTAGCCAGCATCATCTCCCCAGTGTGGAGCAAACCTGGCTCTTCTCCTGCTGATCAGGGTCCCAACAGTGTCTTATACTGTAACGCTCTTGTTTTCTGTTCCATCTAGCAACAAGCGGTGGCAGCAGTGCTGTAGCGTGCAATCCTGGCAACCTTGTTTCATTTGTCCTGGCCGTTTTCAGTGGTGGCCGGATGTGGGACACGCCATGCTGCACAGCTTTGTTACCCAAAGTGAGCCCGTTCAGAAATATTTCCAAATTATCTACGGCACTACCTTTTGAAAGCAGCGTTAATTATGATGAAAACAGCTTGAGAGTCAACAGCTCAAGATGCAAAACAGCGTCACTGTTTCCTGTCTTTAAGAGGCACATGAAATAAATTCACTGCCAAAGTTTTGCAGGCTAGAAGGAGCCATGAGGATCACTCGGCCTGGCCTTCTACATCAGAGACATAAATTTCAGCAAAGATTCATTTCCTGTGCCAAGAAACTGAAGGCCATTCTAGAGCATTTCATACCAAAAAACCTGTAAATCGTCATTGTGCATACCAAGTCCTCGGGATCCTAGATGCTCTGGTGAGCCCTTTCCTTAGCCAACTGCCTTCTCAGCCTTTGGAATAAGACCAGCCACCATCTTCTCTTTCCAGTATATTTCCTCTTGTAATTAAACTCACTTTCCATTCCATTCCAGACCAAGAAAACCTTAAATATCTATAAACTTTCAAGCAAGTCTTCTTGAACATAAGTAGTTAAGTTCAATGAGAGAAGTCAAACAGCCAGGCTTCATTTTCCAGCACAAAATCAAATACCTTGCCGCAGCTTCAGATCCAGAAGGAAAAAAGGTGGTTACATGCCTGTTTTGCAGCTGAAAAGAACCCCGATTTGTTAAATGCCACAGCCAGGTCTACACTGTCTTCATCTCTGACCATTAAGCCTTTGCAGCTCTGCCACCAGAGAGTGTCTTGGGATGAGGTGCTCTGTCTCTCCAAGGGACCATGTAAACATAACAGAAGTATTGGTGGCTCTTGCATTACAAATAAGCACATACCCATAGACTGCCCAAGCCTAGGCAAGTATGGATGTGTCTCAGAAGTACCTTTCATGCAAGACCTCCCTGCTTCAGGCATTTGGCTGCATCCCAGGAGGACCAGAGGATATGTTGCTTCAGCACCAGGTCAGAGTCATGGTGTGGCCCAAATCTGCAAGCAATGACTGCCCAGGGTCACACAATCTTGCTATGGTGGTTTTAACCACTGATGCATGTAGCTACTCCTCCACCACCAGGCACTCTAGTCTCAGCACTGACACATTCAGAGAAGCCACCTTGAGATGAAAACAAGTGCAAACAAATACAGCTGAGTTTGCATGGCCTGAGAAACCTGCCATCTGATCAGATCACACTTCAGCCCAGCTGTGCAGAAGTTTGGTAGCTGGAGGGAGGGCTATGCTCTTTCAGTGAAGCCCCCAGGGTTCAAACTGCAGGCATCAAGGCATTTAGGAAACAAATGCACATAGCACAACACATGGCCTACAGCTATAGGTGGTAAGAGCAATGACAACACCTATCCCAACCACCTGGCAGGATTTATGGCTCTGCCAGAGATCCTGGTCAGGGATGCCATGTGTTCTCTGACCTCTGTTTCCCTGATCACTTTTGCACAGACTTTCTAGCACAGATGCTTTCAGGATGACTCAGAAGTAACTGTTACAGCTGGCACAGCCCAATCGTGCAAGGAGAATGAAACAGCCCCTCCAAGGAGCAATAAATTTTCCACACCCATAAGGTCAGATCATTGTAACTCCATGTGGAGGACAACATCAGGGCATGCTTCTTGCTTGGAGCACAGCTGGTCCAAGTTACCTAGTCAAGGAGACACCTTGATACATCAGCAGACACACTGGAGGGAAGGGATGCCATCCAGAGGGACCTGGATGGGCTGGAGAGGTGGGCACAAGCCAGCCTCATGAGGTTCAATAAGACCAAGTGCAAGGTCCTGCATCCGGGTTGAGGCAATCCCAAGCACAAATACAGGCTGGGCAGTGACTGGCTGGAGAGCAGCCCTGAGGAGAGGGACTTGGGGGTGCTGGTGGACCAGAAGCTCAACATGAGCCAGCAGTGTGCACTTGCAGCCCAGAAAGCCAATCAGATCCTGGGCTGCATCAGGAGAAGTGTGGCCATCAGGTCAAGGGAGGTGATTCTCCCCCTCTACTCCACTCTGGTGAGACCCCACCTGGAGTACTGCATCCAGTTCTGGATCCCTATTACAAGAGGGATGTGGACGTGCTGGAACGTGTCCAGAGAAGGGCCACAAGGATGATCAGAGGGCTGGAGCACCTCTGCTATGAGGATAGATTGGAAGAGTTGGGGCTGTGCAGTCTGGAGAAGAGGAGGCTCCGAGGTGACCTTATTGTAGCCTTCCAGTATCTGAAGGGGGCCTACAAAAAAGCTGGGAAGGGACTTTTTAGGCTCTCGGGTAGTGACAGGACTAGGGGGAATGGAGCAAAGCTGGAGGTGGGTAGATTCAGACTGGATGTGAGGAGGAAGTTCTTCAGCATGAGAGTGGTGAGACCCTGGAATGGGTTGCCGAGGGAGGTGGTTGAGGCCCCATCCCTGGAGGTGTTTAAGGCCAGGCTGGATGGGGCTCTAGCCAGCCTGATCTAGGGTAGGAGTTGGAACTAGATGATCCTTGTGGTCCCTTCCAACCCTGACTGATTCTATGATCAAGAAGTCCGCTGTTGCACTCCCAGCCCTCAGGAAGGCAGCAAGGAAACTCCAAAGCACTGCCAGGAAAACATCCTTACCTTCAGTACAGATGGCTCTGCACAGCTGTTCCTCCATGAGAGGAAGGAGGTCCTAGCACTTGCAAGTGGAAGATGCTCCTGGGATATATATTGGACCCTTCTTGGCCTGCCCTGTGACCCCTGCTCCACAGAGGAAGGAACTAGGTTCTAGAGGACTTCTAACAGGCAATTTAGAGTTTCCTAAATTATCACTGCTTGACAGCATCATACCATCTCGTCTGGGCCTTGACAGCACCTCTTGTAGCAAATACAACCCCAAGCCAGAGGCCAGTGTGAGACACCACATGACAGCAGCCATAAAAGCTCAGAGTCATAGCTAAAGCACATTGTAGTGTTTTGGGTTTTGGGGTTGTTGGGGGTTTTTTTGGGGTGTTTTTGGGTGGTTTTGTTTTGTTTTAAGGCAATGAAGCTCATCCTTTACCTTCCTCTGACTCCAACAGACATGCGGCATCATAGCAGGAAGCCCAGTACCAAGAGCTAAAGCCTTTTGTTCATCTCTTCCCTTTCCTTGAGAAACCTAATTTGTTCACAACTTGGTCAGTTTAAAGCATTTGTTCTCTGTGTTGGCCAACCCTAAAAACATTGATAATCCAATGTAAGAACAAAACAGAAGATGGGCCAACTCAACCATGGTCTCAACCTGGAGGTCACAAAGCTTGACCATGGACTCCAAGAGTAAGATATTCTCTGAATATCCATCCCTTCTTCTCTCAACTTTTACACCAAGGAATTGGAGTCATACCTGTTGTGCAAAGCACAGTTCCAAGAAACAAAACTAACAAATGATAAAGCAAATATCAGACACCCATAGAATGCAAAAGTCTCCCTCCCCAGTACACTCAGACAACCTAATCCATTAGTTGCAAGGAAAGGAAATCAATTTTGCTCCCTCCATTTTCTCTCTTTCACTTTTTTTTAATCCTGGTAAGACACACAGCTGCACATACTGAATGCACTCAAAGTATCAGAAGCCTGTTTTTTAAATTGCTTAGTAGAGCTACTTCCTTCCCAGATGGACAGCTCTCCCTCATTCACATTTGTCTTCTAAGGCCTGCTGTTGCCCTGCCTGCAAACCTGACTTACAGAAGAGAGGCGAGGGGAAGACTGCCTGAAGCCAGGCTGTTCCCACACATCATGAGTGCATGTTAGGCGGGCTCCAATTACCTGCTTGCAGGCAAGAAGTCCTCCCTGGGAAATTGCACCTTCAAGAGTTAACTTTGAAAGCAAAAAGACATTAGACCCAAACTGAAAATGCTATTAGCACCAAGTTCCACCTGCAAGGGGAATTTGCAAATTCAGTTTTTTCTATCCTATTCAACATCAAGGAACTGTGCCAAGACCAAATGAAGCTGGCCTGGGAAACACTTGTCATCCTGGGCATGGACCTTGCCCTCACTTGAATATTGGGACCCAAGGCCATATCTTGCAGACTTGAAAGGCTTTTGCAAGTATCCATGGCATTTGAACTGGCACTTGCAAAGCACTGTTAGCTTTTCAGAGTAAAAGGGTTAATAGTTTTTTTCAGGTGTGCACCCACCTCCCTGAAAGCCCACCTTGGAACAGAAAAGAAAGGAAAAAAGAATGGGAAGATCCTTCTAGTCAAAAAATCCCATCAGCAAATGTTCTAATTGCAAATGGTTAATAGGACCGTTAATAGAACTATTAATAGACAACCACACACAGACTCACAAGGCCGTACCTGGACTGCTTCTTTGGTGGTGGTGGTGGTGGTGCAAACTCCACGCCATTACTCTTATCTTTAGGGTAATCAAAGGAGAAAGATGATGATTTGCTGATCCCAGTTTGGCTCTCCACCATTGGGCCATCATCCACAAGGTCACCACCAGCTCTTCCATTCTCAGCTCCCATTGCCCATGTGTGGGTTAAGAGCTCGTGTTCTTCCTCCTGCTCCTCCTCCTCCTCCTCTATCCGGCACTGTTTGGTCCATGTTGGGGTGTAGTATTTCTGCCTCCTATCATAGGATGCACTTCCCAGACCCCTGTTGGCCTCATCCACAGAGACCCCATTGATATGAGCGCATAGGGAAGTAGCTGTCCCAAAGGTGCTTGTATGAGTACAGCTCCTTAGCAGCTGAATGCCAGCTCTGTTGTGGCTGTTGTCATCACCAAACCTTGCCTGGGGGCTTACCGAAGACACATGGTTCCCCTCGCTGCCTGGCTGGGTGTTTTTTGACATCTTTGGGGGAATGGCAGGACTCTCAGTAACTGAGGTCTTAGTGGGAGCTGCCAGAGGAAATCTTGGGCTGCTTTCACTTCCAGGTGCTTGAAAAATCTCTCCAAGCTCAGTGGTAGGTGCTGAAGTCCCAAAATCAGGGTGGGAAGTGGGGCTGATACATGGCCACTGAACTCCCACTGCTGAGTCAGGGCTACTGAGGAATATTGTCTTGTGATCATCCTCAGTGTGTGCTGTCATTACAGTGATCTTTGCTGCCACCTGGCCAGTGGAGTCCTGGTATTCCTTCTCAGTGCCCAAAGCCCAGCTGCCATCTCTTCTTACTCCATCAGCTTGCTCCTTGCCAATACCACAGGCCAGTTTCTCCACTTTTGGCTGCCCACAGACAGCCTTCAGCTGCACCTTTTTCCTCTTGGTGCTCTCGGCATAGATGGGATCACCGCGGGCTAGCTCAGCAAGGTGAGGGTGCTGTGTCTCCACTAGAGCCTGCTGAGGGGTGCTCAAACCCTCAGGCTGGGAGTCTCTGGTAACAGAGGGCTCTCCAGAAACAGGCAAGTCCTCATCATCCCAGGATGAAGCAAAGGCAGCTGCCTTGCTGCTCCCCATGCTCTCAGGGAGGGCAGGAGTCTTAGCGTGGAGAGCCACCTTTTTCCTCTCTGAACACAAAGCATAGGAGAGAGGATCACCCTGGTCTTCCGTGATGCAGAAGGCCACATTCACAGCTCTACATTCCTCTTCACCAAACTTGACTGCTCTTCCACTTGGCCTGGAAATCTCAGGAGCATCTCGCTGCCTCCATCCACAGGGAATTGGGCTCTCCTTCTCACACCAGGCATCCCTCCCCTCTGCACAATGTGGCTTCCATGAGATAGGGCACTGGCTGTGGCAGTCCGTGATTGAACAGTACTCACCCCCTTCACTTTCAAAATCAGAGGAGAGGTGACTGCGGTCACTCTCCAAGGGGAGCACTACTCCTTCTCTGGCTTGGGAAGAAGGGTTTCTGCTGGTGTTCACAGTGTTTCTATCCCCCAGAGAAGATGGATTAGGGGAGGGGGCCCAATGCGGCAGGGCAAACTTGTCTTTGGCTCTGCCCTCCTGCTTGCCCACCTCACCCACAAGCATCAGGCTGTGGATGGAGACATTTCTCTCCACTCGACTCTCTAGGCTGTGCAGACCCACCATGGAGTAGCTAGGAGGGCAGCAAGACAAGCAGTCACTGGCTGGGTTGTGAAGGAAGGGCTTTCTCACACTACCATTGCCAAAACTGTCAAGGCAGATCCGCTGCGCATCTCCCGATTTCAGAAGCAGTTGTTTGCCAGAAACCATGCCCCAGCTGACCTGCACAGGCCAAAGAGACAAGTACACTGTCAGGATGTGCATATTCAAAATGAAATTTTAGAAGGAAAAGAAAGAAAGCCTAGACCTGTAGAAAAGTCCTCTGGCATTCACCCTCTGTTTTGCTCTGTGCTCACCTCACCTTACTTAAACTACACTTGTCCTATTTCCTGGACTATTTGCAACCCTTGTGGTACCAACAATGGCAATGCAAAATAAGGCATTCTCCTTCCTTTTTCTATGGGTTTACTGCCAGAAACACATCCGGCCTGTCATCCTATATGCAAATCACCACGCAATTAAAGTTTCAGAAAGGGAAAGAATATTGCACCTCTCTGCTTATTTCTGTTGCATTTCACGCAGACACAGGTTGTCACAGGTTATCCCAGGATGGCAGCTTAGCTATGCTCAGCATGGGGAGCAGGTAAGGAAATGTGTCTGAAATCTCTTCATCTGAGGGAGATCTATCCTGCTTGCCAGGGGAGGAGCGAAAGAGGCAGAGGGTAACACATGCATTCAAAGCACGCTCCCATCCCAGAGTGACAGAATGCACTCCCATAGTGCAAAACTCAACCTGGGGCCAAATCTGTTTGTACAGATCAAACCTCACCAACAATGGCAGCCTGCAGCTGTGTGCCCTTTATCCCTAGAAAATAAATAAGGAAGAACAACAGGAAGCTAAGAGAGCTGGCAAGCCCTAACTCTCCACTGGGGCAAGGGTGGGAGATCGGAGCATACCTGTGCCACCTGCAAAGTGACAGCAGCTCACGATACACTCCACGTGGCTGAGGCAGTACTGATATCAAATGGTGATGTGAACCATCCATCTCAATGCAAGCCAGTGGGACTTGCCAGTTTGCAGGCAGGCAGCAGTGTTAGGCCCAGAGGGCATTACTGCTCTGGCAAAGGCTGGAAGCCCAAGGAGCTGAGCTAGGAAGGCAGGACACTTTTTTCCTTCCCCATGAAGACCATGGATCCAGTTAGCACTGACTACAACCAGACAGGACTTCTTTCCAGTATATCTTCCCAAAAAGTAGCTTTATCCCACATCCTCATTTAAAATCCAGAACTTCCTAAGCAGTGTATTTTTAAAAACTTTGCACGTGCCTTGTGAGCAACAGCTCATAGCTTCAGACAGGGATACTTTGAAGACAGTAAATGGCTTTAGAACCTGAGTCAAGACCAGAAGGAAAAACAAAGGGAAGGAAACCATTTTAACAGATATTCCTAGCACTCCTGAGGACAGGTAAGTAACAGGAAGTCATGCTTTGACTGGATTAATCATTACCTGTGACAGATCTGCATTCATATTCACGTCCGCCCATGCGTCAGAAACATCTGAGTTTATCATAGTTGGCTTCACAGCGATTGTTGGCTTTGAGAAAGGGGAAGTATTTACACCTTCGTCTTCCAGTGCAGAGTTCTCAGGCTTAGTCCTAACTCCATTCGGGAACACACCACAAGCTCCCACGTCTAGGGGTGTTTGCAGCAGATGGGAACTCTTTGGGTTGAAGCAGTTTTTGCAGGAGTCAGGCTTCCAAACGTGTTCCACAAAGTCACTGCACGCAGACATCTTCAAATCCTCGTGGCTCAGGCAAAGAGCCCTCTCTGTCTTCTGCACTGTCCTCTGCTGCTCATTTTGCATTTGATCTCCAGAGCCACTCTTAAAGATCAATCACCTAGTTATCTGGAAAAGCACAACACTGTCTGATTAGTTGGTTATATCCCCAACAGGAAGATTTTTAATAAGACAGGTGATAATTACATTTACTCTGTCTCCATCACAAAGGCTTTTTGTTTACAAGGCTTTTTTTTCCCCCCCCACAGCTTAGCTAAAGCCCGCACAATCGCTTAAAACACCTCAACTTCTAAGCATAGCTCTGTAACAGAAAAGACATAAAGCAAACAGCATTCCTGTGTGATTTAATTCCTTGTTTAATGAGCATGTATAACCAGCCTCGTGCAAGGTGTAGATCAATGGTAAAGGAAAGAGGTCTTGGAAATAGCTGTTCATAGCCCCGCATGCAGAACCAGACAGGAAGAATTCCTTCTCCAAAGTGGCATCCCCTCTCTCTGGAAAATAAAAATGCCTGGAGAATATAAGGACCAGAATCAGCAACAGTGTAACCAAGGGGACCGGCAACAACCTTCCTTCACCAAGAAGCGCCACTGTGATTCCTGCCGTGGTACACAAAGGCTTCTCTCCCACCCAGTGCAACGGAGAAAGGCAATCAGCAAGGCTGGGGCTGGCACTGATTTGAGCAAGTGCCTGGCAGAAAGCTCTTATCTGGTTTGCCAGAAGCCACAAATAACAGTGTCAGCTCGCTGAAACGATTCATTGTCTGCAAGGGGAGAAACGTTTTGCTCTTGGATTGCTTACAGACAAGAATCCTTTCCCATCTTCCTTCCCCAGGAGGAAATGCCCCAGGAACAAGACATTCCTGCATTCCTGTGCCCTCCTCCCTGCACAGCGAAGTCTGACTGCACTTAGCCAGTAGCCACCTGGAGCTAACAACTTTGGAAACACTTCAGACAAGGACTCCCACAAAGCTCAGTGGATTAAGGAAGAGTAGATCAGAAAATGCAACTAGATGAGGAAAACTGAAGCTAGCTGCTATGGGTGTCAGAGCACCCAATTCCTCCCCATGACTCCACAGAGTCCTTCCCCACCTAAACAAGCTTAGGTCATCATCTCCCAGCCAGCTGACTCCAACGCAATCTGAGGCTCCTTCCTTGGAGGTCTCCAACAGAACAGGCACCTTTACACCCTAATTCTGATGGCAAAGGGCAAAATTTACCAGCCTGATGCTTCAGCACTACCTCCACACAGGCATACTGCAACACCACCACAGCTAGGGACATAGCTAGCTCTAAACCAGCCTGCGCTTCAGTAAAGCTTCTTGTTTCTGGGCTCACTCTCACCTTACTGCAGAAAGAAAAATTACTAATAAAAGCTTGGGTGGGACAAAGAGGAAGAAAGGAAGAGCCACTGACCCGCAAGTGTCATCTGAATTCAGACGCCACCTTTAGAAAGGAAGCTTTCATCGGCTGAAGATCTGCAGGCTCCTTCTATCTACTGATATCTGGTGAGGCTGATAAATTAGGATGTTTAATGAAAGAGCAAGGGCGGGGAGAAGGATTATCAATGGCATTGACAAATCATACTGGTCCATGTCTCTGTCTTTTTAGGATAGAGACTGTTTTAGACAGGTTTTTCCATGGAGTCCAGCTTAAGCAAAGGAATCACTTTTCAGTACCTTCAAAGAGATTAATATTATTTGCAGGGAAAGCATCTTTAAAAAATATTCTATTCTTTGTTTGCTTTCAGATCTAGCAAGCTGTGTCCGACATCACCCAAAGTTCAACAACTGTCCTGATGAGTGCCAGCAAAGAAAAAACAAAAAACGAAGGGACGAAACTAGGGACCAGAGCCAGAAAAAAAAAAAATCTGCATTTTTGATTGAATAACGGCCTTTTAAAGATCGAGATTTCCCTGTCTTCCACGAACGCAGCCCTTGTTTCTCGCTGGCCAGACCACGGGCCAGGTGGCCCCATATCCGCGCGTCGGCGGGCAGCCGGCACCCAGCCCTGCGCCGCCCGGGAAACCGGCCGGGGTCGGTCCTCCGAGCAAACCCAAAGCCAGGAGCCGGCGAGAAACACCCCCGGAGCCCTCGCGCCTCCCGGGGCATCGGCAAGGACCTGCTACAAAGGCTACCTGCTATACATGATAGAGATGCAAGAATGCGACACAAGGATGCTTCGACGCAAAAAAACCCCAAAGCCTCAACCCAAGCAGCTCTCCCGGACGGACGCTCCGGGGCGCCCGGCGTCCACGGGGACTCGTAGAAGTTTACCGCCCAGGGTCCGCCGGGGCTAACGGGGCGGTCGGCAGCGCCGGTCGGGACCGGTGAGCGTCCCGGGCCGTTCTCACTCGCCTTCCGCCCGCATGCTCGGCGGGCGCCGACACGGCCCCACCACCCTGGGACAGCGAGCGGCCCCGCCCCGGCCCCGAGCGGCGGCAGAGTCCCTCGCAGCCCGCCCTTTTCCCGGGAGGCGGAGGCGCGGAGGCCCGGTGCCCGCTGCCGGCCCCTCTCCCCCGCTCACCAGCCTCCCGCTATAGCGGAGCTCCGCTCCGCCCGGCCACGGCCGCCGCCGCCGCCACCGGGCGAGTGGCAAGCGGGGCCCCACGTGGGCTGGGGGAAGCGGCCGCTCCGCTCCGGCCCGCCCCCCGACACGCCCCCTCGGGCACGCCCCCTCGGGCACGGCGTGGGCAGCAGCCCGGGCGGGGGCAGGGCCGCACCCCCTTCCCCCTGCCGCCTCTGTCTCGCACAAAGCACAGCCCCCCGCTGCCAGTGCACAGCTCCCCGCGGAGACACCCCCAGCAGCGTTCACGCTGGCATGCATCGTCTCACGGTGAGCCCCGCCGTAGTACCGACCGCCCCGAGGGATGCAGGCACCCGCACACTCCGGAAGACCCTCACGGATCCCGTGGGGTCCTACACACACCCCTTGGAGGGACACAGCCAGAGTACGCACACCCTAAGAGCAGGCTTAAGGATGGTCCTGGACTCAGCTGGGAGCCACTGGGAGCCAGAGAGTTCGCTCATCCTCGCCGAGACTGCCAGACAAGGACACGGTGAAGTGCAGCCTCAGGGAATGCTGTGGCAGGACAGAAGTCTGCATCAACTGAAAACAGGACTTGATCCCACTGTGCAAAAAGCTGCAGACAACTTATTCTGGCCTGGGTGGCTGGGAGGTCAGTAAAAGGCAACAGGATGAGGTTTTGCTCCCTGTAGTGTCCAAGATGCACTTTCGGGCAGACTGGGAAAGGACTGGTATTTCCCCACCCCAGCATTTGCTCTGTGGTATCTAGTCTTAAGTATCTAAATTCTCCAAAATTAGGAAAAAAGATGCCAGATCTCCCCCTGCCCTGGTCAGGGCCTTAGCTCAGCTCTGTGCTTAAGTCATCTATCCTTTAGTGGAACAAAACATTCCTAGTCTCATCTGTTTCAGGACAAAATAATGGATTAAAAAGGCTTGCCTAACAGGGGATCCAAGCCCTGAACAAGGAAACAAAAGCTGAAGATGTGAACAGCACTTACAGAAAAAAAATCCCTCTTGGGAACAAATCATCCCAGTAAATTCTTCTCTTTTGGGGAATTTTGGCAGTCCCACAGCTTGCAAACCTTTCTGCTTGTAAGCACCCCAGCTGGCTGCTCTTCCACAGTTATGTCTGTCTGCTTCTGCTCTTCCTTCTTTTTGATCAGTTACTAAAATAGTGCAGAGACCCCACAGTAAGCAGAAACACAGGAAAACATGGGAACTCCACTTAATTTGCCATATTGCCATCTGCTTAACACACCTCCCACTTCTTTCAAGCAAGCCACTCACAATCAATGCGCTGCACCTTTTTGCATGCAGCATCCCAGTGCCAGCATGCCCTGCCGAATGAGTCAGTCAGCTCTCAGAAATGCCATCATCACGACAGAAAACTCTCTTGTATCACAGAGACATGGCTCAGCTGTAAGGGGCAAATGAGCCAAGAAAATGAATGGCCCAAATTTGCAATGATTTTCCTATTTTAAAAGGTATAGATGAAAGACCTCAGCTCACACCCACCCAGCTGTGTCTGTAGCTGAGGTGTGTATGGCTGGCTAATTTTGGAGGGTAGTATACTTCCCCAAATTCAAGCATCCAAATTTCATATGTGGAAGTGCAGAAAGAGCCCCTGCCCTTTTCACTAAGAGCACTGTAATTTTCTAATTGCTGAGGCGTAAGGATTTTCTCAGCATGGCTTCTTGATGAAGAGTCAGAGACACCTTAGGGAAGGAAAAACAGACTTAGAATTTGTCCCAGGTTCACGCTGGAACAGCAGTGGTCATACTGAGCAAAGTGTCCTGTGGTCTTCGCCCCAAGTAGAAAGACCTTTCCCATATCAGAGGCCTTGGGGTTATGGGACAATGAAAATATACTTTTTCTTGTAAAGTCATCTTCTTTATGTCCAATGATATCAGTGGAAAATTGATCAACCTCAAATTTTTGTAAACCAATTGTTCTGTAAAGTCTAACACCAAGCACGATTTTTTTTTGTGGGTGTAAACCCCCATGGTTCCTACAGTACAGTGTTCATCTTTATTCATTTTAGGTATTTTCCCCATGTCCACAAAAATATGCACTAAAGGAGCCCTCTCAAGTGAAAGGCAGTGCGCAAAGCCCACTAAGATGTGACCACATGTACCAGCCAGCCATTATATCTTCCAATGTATTGTTTTCCAGAATGCTGACTCAGCAACTAGGCACATGGCTCAGAATAACCCAAATAACACAGAGGGAAACTTCAGGCCAACTGGCGCTTCAAGCACCATCCCTCAATGGCAGAAGTGAGACCATCACTGAGTCTTCTTTTCAATGTGTCAGCTGCAAAAGAACCGCCCCCAAGAACAGGTAGACAAGCAGGCACAAACTGATAGGGTACACAAAACCAAACCAAACCAAAACAACAAAACCAAAATCTAAAAAAAAACCAAAACAAAAAACCAACAGCAACAACAAAAAGGAAAGCCAGCAAAGCCACCCACTTCCCAAGAACCAACAATGCCAACATGAGCTGATGCCTTTTAATCCAAGGGACTAGGGGGAAAAAAAAGAAAAAAAAAAGGTGGGTCCTGTTATCAGTTCTGCTTCATGCTGTGTGACTGAGCAAATCTTAGTTTCCACCTGTGGTGCACAGATCTCCTCCTGGCCGTGGTCCCCAAAGTACTGGGACATCTTTCTCTCTCTGCCAGGACTCCATCGTCATCCATGGTGTCACAACTGATAGATTTTTTGGATGTAAGTAGGGTGGCGTCATCTGTGCTACAATTGATTTGCCTGTGGTGGAGCCAGGTATAACCAGTGCCAGCACCTACCGTCAGCCGGGGGGAAGAGCAGCAGGCTCAGCAGGATGTTAATACCCGCTGCCACTCAATTTGTTGCATTGGTCAATGTGCGCATCCTTGCAAACTGCGTCTCCATACAATGCAGACCCGTTTCCCACTCCAGAGGTTTATAGCTTTGTTTGCCATGCCTCTTTTCTCCCCCAGTCCCCCTTTGCTGACAGAGCAGATGTACTGGCTTCCCCCCCAGCACCTGCCCCTTGCCCCCTGCCCCTGGGACTTCTCCTTGCTCTTGGTGAGGCTGGCATCATCTTGACACCCCTTCTTGCTGTAGGAAGAAAAGATACCTGGGGCCATAAGTGCCCCTTTTATTTGAAACAACACTGTGAAAAATAACTCAAAAAAACCAAGCAAACAAACAAAAAAAACCCAACTCAGAATCCAACCCCTCTTTCCCGGGAAGAGCAGATTAAAAGCATCAGCCGTAAAGAATGAAACCCTAAAGTGGTCTCTAAACCACTTTCCACAGAAATTATCCCCACTGCTAACATCTGGAGACCCAAAGTGTGATCTCTGTAGGACCCACCTACCTTTTAGGAATGTAATGAAATCCTAAATCACTAACGCATTGCACGTGCAGGCAATAGTCCTCCATCCCACCCTGGCCACCGCAATGTGCTGCAAATCAGTATGCCAACCAGTGACAGGCACCACTGTTCCGTTACTCGAGGGAATGTGTCAAAGGGGGAGCTCAGTTCTCTGTACCCAAGAGCAACAGTGGCTGTTAAGAAAATGTGGGATAATAGCCCTTTTGATGGATGCTCGGATTGTGCTTTCGGGATGTGGCGGTTGTGGTGGGGCTGGAAGGGGGAGGGGGCTGGGAGGCATATGACGGTGCTGATAACAAGTGGGCTTTGTACACAGTGACCATGGGCTCCCACAGCTGCTCCAGCCCCCTCTCCCGCTTGAGGTAGTTTGGCTGGGAGAAGAGAGCACAAAAGCTCAGGCAAAAGAACATGACAGATAAGATTTTAATGATTCAGTCTGTGCCTCTCTTTAAAAGCAAAGCTGCAGCAGAGGACCTCCCTTCTCCTACCGTTCAGGCAGGGGCTCCGGAGACCAAAGGCTGCGTTGGGCTGCTAGTCTGGCTGCTGGACAGGGAATGCCCTCAAGTGTGCCTGTCCTGCTTGTTTCCTTTTCCCATGTACCTAGTGAATACTTGTAGCAAGTGCTGGCCAAAGCCCTCACCTGCTTCTTGCCATCATTCCAATAGCCATAGTGGTGCTAATGTGAAGTTTGGTGGCAACCTGGAGCATCTCCCTGGGAGATGGCCAGGGCAGGCCATCAGCTCAGAACCAATTTGTCCCAGTGATCAGTGCAAGAAAAGTAACAAACCCAGAGGTGGACATCATGGCAGAGGAAGGACCATTGTAGCACACAGTATCTAACTGATACTAACTCCACCTATCCCTGGCTTTATTTCCCCTGTCATCACTTGATCTCTTATGACATGTATTCTCTGTGGATGAGGAGATAGTGGTGATAGCAGCTGGGAACAGATTGCCAAAAAAAAATATACCATCCCCCAGAAAACCCACACAGCAGAGCCCCACCCCAATCCACATACGTTTTGTTTCTATACTCACTGTCCCAACAAGGCACTATCACAGCCTCCCAGCCAGCATGTATGCTTGCTCTTATTAAACTTTGAACAGCTGAGGGTATGGAGATGGGATTAGGTAATACAGTCCAGGCTCAGTTAGCAAAGGAAGCATGGATATTTCAGCTCCCATCAGGGCAGATGTGGGCAGGATCCCCCTGTAACATTAATCCCAGGGCAATCTGTGCTTCGTTCACAACTAACTGCCTGCATCCCCCCATCCCAGCCACGCCTGCCGTTGGAGTGGGAGCACTCGCCGTTGCCAAACACTGCTTTACCCCTTGGTTCTGACTGAAACCCGCTCTCCTGCCCATGGGCTGGGAGAGGGAAGAACTAACCGCGGCAGGGAGGGAGAGCAGGCGTGCACGCAGGTGCAGAAAGCTGGCAGCTAAACAAAGGCAGATCGCAGGAGCAGATACGGACGCAGGCAGGCTACAGTGCTTGTCATCATGGCTTTTTATGAGCAAGACCAAAGGCAAGGGGAGGAGGGATGAAGGAGATGGTTCCTCACTGATGAGAAGATGTTAAAATGCACCAGCAATGGGAGACCAGTGCTTTGTTAAAATTAGGACCCCTGGACAGGGCTTTTGTTATCATAATACTCTTTTCTTGGCAGCAGGCTCACTGGGCTGTTGGGGCATTTTTTGGGACAGATTTCCAAGCACTCCCAGCCACCTTGGAAAGAAGCAGAGCCCATCTCTCTGAACAGCTCAATAGGTATCAGTGTCCAAACTTCCTTACACATCAGTCTGATTGAAAAACTGAACCAAACCCACATGGATGCCTGATGAGCATCCTCAGGCACAGCTGGTTCCTCATTTCCAAAATCTGCCCTCAAATCTTTCCTCATCCTTTTCAAGGCATTTTAAAAAGACACATAGCCCCTCACGTGCTGAGACACAGAGACTCCATCGCCAGAGACAGGCCTCCGCTTGCAGAGCTGGTAAACCAGTTCCCAGGGTGCGAGTTGCATGGGCAAGCTCTCCCACGCATGGATGGGTTTCACATAGCCCTGTTGGAGCCTGGCTGCTAAATGCCAGCTTTCTGTGGAGAGCAGATGAACGTGGAAAGGTTGGGGGGAGCCCAAGGCACTTGGTGCTTTGGAAAAGGTTGCTCCTGAAGCCAGGCCTGAGGACTGCCAAAAGGCAAGATATTAATTTTTCAGTTCTCTGAAGACAGAAGTCAGGAATCAGACCAGGGAAGGATGATGAGGCGTGGGGCTTGGGCCAGTTAAAGTGACTGACATGGGAGATGCTGTGAGCCAGACTTGCCTTCCCAGCCTTCCTTGGATGGGGAATTGAAAGTCTTGCAGAGCAAGCTAATGGTTCTTGACCAGTGCCAGGTAATGGAAGTAAAGGTCAAACACCTTCCAAGGTGCCAGCTCAGGAAATAAATCCACAAACTTCTTCCCAGTCCAATTTCTAGGACTCTTACAGAAGAACCAGTAGCCTCCAGCACTGTGAAGCAACTTTATGGGAGGCAGCAAACACCAGCTGGCCTCGTGTCAGAGTACCCCAAGGTCTGACATTCCTGCTGCATTCAGAAGACAGCTAGGTCTGGAAAAGCCATTGCCACTGAAAGAGCAGACAGACAAACATGAGGCACCATGGGAGAACACGTTGATGACTTGTGCCTCTCTGCAATAAGCCTGTCTTCTTTCCTTGTTCCTCAGTGGTGTTTGGTGTTTACAGGCGCTGGGAAGTATTTGCTCCTTGCACTCCTTTCAACGGAGCGTGGGAAAAGCTCTCACCCAAAACAAAAAAACACGGGAATTTGCTTTCAAGTCTATTCTTCTCACTCTCTTTCTCTCCAAGTGAAAAGCCCTGAGCTGGCTTTTTTTTTTTTTTTCCCCCCTCCTTTGCAAGGCAAGTTTTCTGGCCAAGGAAAACTGGTGTTTGTCTCTCAGGCTGCCAGCAGAGTGACAGGCATCAATACAAGTTGAGGGCCATGGCAGTGGCAAATCAACCATTACAGAAGAGGGAGTGGTAGCAGAGCAGATGGTGCCTGTGTGCACCTTCCACCCCTTTCAGATAAGGGAAGTGATGCATTTCAGGTTTGGTAGAAAGAAATAAATGTTTGCAGGGCATTTTACTCCCAGAGGATATATGGAGCCCTCAGCTTGGTGCCTGGCTTACTGAGGCAGGCAAAGAAGAAAGGAAAATTAGCACTGGGAAAGAAAAAAAAAAAAGAAAAAAGAAAAAAGATGAAGCCTTGCTAACTGACTCTGGAGCAAACAGGTAGCAAGCAGAAATACAAAAGCATCCTTCTCTGTCAGGAGCAGCACCAGAGTTTCTCCTGTCCCTCATTTGGCTGCTGTGTGCTGAACCTGCCTGGTGAAGGCAGCCCCTGCACTGTCACCTGGCTCACACAGGCATTGAGAGCTGTCAATCTTATGTGTTCAAAGCTTCTGAGGCTGGGACAAGATCATGCACCAGCCTCGCTGTTCAGTCATTACTTGTACCTCAGCCTTGAGAGATCTGGCAGATGGAGGCTTTCCACCCTACTGACCAATGTCTGCCTCTTCTGCTGGCCTCTCCACTTGATCCAAGAGGCCTCACTAGCAAGCCTGCAGGAGGGTAAATAGCTTTTGGTGGCCTATCTGCAACAAGACTAGGGTGATGCAAGCAGGCAGGGAGCTTTCAAGCAAAAGAAAGAGGCAAAGTCATGCACTTCCTTGCCTGGTGGACCAGAAATCGCTCCTCCTACAGAAAACAAGGGACCCAGTAGGAGCCTTCAAAATTCATAGGACAACGACAAACCTGGAGAAAATGTAGACCTCAGGGAACTGGCCTCTTTTCCAGTGCAAGTGTACACCACAGGAAAGGTGTTCCCCATGTCCAAGGATGCTGGTAGGAGGCAAAAAAAAGCAACTCTGCCCCCTTGCCATCTTCCAGGCAACACTGGGACCAATAAAATGACAGCTGTAATCCTTGATGCAATCCCAGAAATTCACTTTAAACCCAGAAAACAGAGAGGGGAATACCCTTTGTACGCAGAAGCTAAAGGCAGATCTCACGCTTCCAAACCCCATCCTGCAAGTAACCTGATGCCCCCAGTACATTTTTTCCTGTGTGAAACTCCCTCCACAAGAGGTGCCTTAGGTGAGCAGCTGCAGAGGCAGCCAGATCCCAGAGGTGTTTGCTTTCTCCACCTTCCCCCCATCCCACACCCTCTTTTTAATTGTTTGCACATCAAGAAACGACTTGCTGTGTTGCAGCCTCCCAGAGAGAGGCAGGCATTGAAATAGTAACCTGAAACTGCCTTTCAGGGAGACAATCAGCACCCAGCTCCCTCTGCTCTCATGTCTTCTCCCCAGGGAGACAGCTAGCATCCACCTCCCTCTTTTCTCATGGCCTCTCCCTATCTCATTCCCGCCTGAGCAGCAGCCACCGTCCTCCCCTCGCTCTGCTCGGCTCTCCACCAGCTACACACTTCACTGTTAATGAGCAGGGAGAAAAAAAAAAGCACAGAGCTGCCATTCAGGGCTCACTCAGACACCAAAACATCTCTATGCATTAATAATCCCTTTCAAAAGCTNTACTGTGATTCATCTGAGGTGCGAAACAGCACGGTAAAATTTTAATACAGCCCCAACACGATGTGAGAGCGCTCAAGTGCCTTTTAAGCAGCCTGCCTGTCTCCAGCAACTGCTTTGAAGGCAAGATCGGTTCAGGGCTGCTTGGAGAGCTTCAAAGAGAATATTTGGGACTGATTTTGACATGACTCAGAGAAGGCAGGAAGCCACATAATACAATTCCCCCAAAGCATGAGTGCCAGCAGAGGAACGTGCCAGCTCTTGCCGTGGTTCCCTGCTGGGGACTGATCCAGCTGGACCATATGGGAGAGCCTGGGAGGATAAGAGCTGTGTACCTATAAGTTACCTCTGAATGCTGTGAGTTGGGGCTCATCTCCACAAAGTCCTATGGGGAAGAAGTTTCCCTAACCACTGGTTATGTTGCATGTTAATAGTCCTGGGACTAATGATCTGCCCCAAGATATGATTTCAAGTAGGTGAGAGTTCTCCAAGCCCCAGGGTACATGTATTGATAGGAAAAGTTTGAAAGTAAGGCAAAACACTCAGGTTAGCCAAAACAGAAAGACATGCCCATAGCAGTCAAGAACTCCTCTACAACCAGTAAAACAAACCAAACAAACCAACCAACCAACCAACCAAAACCAGAGAACAACCAGAAACAAAGCCAATGCCCCAGAAAGTGGGGCTAGGAGATGAGTGAACAGGAGGAAACAGTGCAGAGAGGAAACCACAATGTGAATAAAATCAGTGGGTTTCAGAGCTGAGCCTCTTAGATGTGCCTGTTAGGACATTTTTTGAAATAAGAACTCTCCAAATCAACTGGGAAGTGAAAGAGGCATATGCATTAACCTTTCACTAGAGTTAGCCCCAAGAGGAAACAGAGCTACCATCTCACCTGCAGCAGACCTGCTTAAATGCAGTTGTTAGCCATTCAGCCTCCAGCAGGACCGTGCCACCCCTAGAAACATATTGGCAAGGTGCACAGGCTGAGAATGAAACTTCTTATGCCCAGTTTGTTTTCTCAGTTGCAGGAAGTTGCAAGACAGTGACCTATCTGCTTGCTGGAGGTCTGTTCTTCCCGAAAGATTGCAGTCAGCAACACCTCACAGGAGAATGGAGAGAACTGAATGCAGATTATGTCTATGCAATTAGAAAAACTCCAGCAAAACTCAATTAGCTAATGCACACACTTAACTGTTGTCTGACACACCCATGAACATAGGCATGACTGTGAGGAAACGTCAGCGTTTCTGTGTGCCCACACCCCTTGTATTTTGAATCCACCTGCTGAAAGGAATGACAGGGGAGAAAGTAGCCAGCAGTCCTTTGAGGAAGCGGCAGACAGGATGGCAGAGCAAAGGGTAATGTGACAGGAAGGAATCACAAAATCAACAAAACGGGGCTTATTCAAGGACACTGTCAGGACTTATATCTGTAAGTAAGCAAGCTACTTCCTAACAGACATCATTGTGGAGAAATCCTCCAAACTATCTGGAGGAACTTTACACGTTAGGGAGCCTCTCTGATACATCTGTACACTAATGCAAGCAGTGCATGGAATAAACCACAAGGAACTAGAGATCTGTGTGCAGCTGCAGGGTTGTGATCTCATGGAGTGTTGCCACGGAAGGATACAGGTTCTTTAGGAAGGATAGTATGGAAAGATGAGGAGTGGGAGTTGCCCTTCATGTGAGAGAGCAGCTGGAACACATGGAGCACTGCCTGGAGATGGATAAGGAACTGGATAAGGAACCAGTGGATATCTTATGGACTAGCACTAAATGGAGAACAGGTAAAGGTGGTGGCATTATAGTGGCTGTCCTCTATAGGCCACCCGTCCAGGAAGAACGAATACATGATGACTTCTACAGAACAGCAGCCTCATGTTCACAGGCCCTGATGTCCTCACTGGGTCTTCAATCGCCTTGATTTTGCTGGAGGGATAACATAGCAGGACATAAGCAACCCAGGAGGTTGCCGTAGTGCGTTGGTCATAAATTCCTCTTCCAAATGACAGAGGAGCCAACAAGGACAGGTACTATGCTGGACCAAGAGATAGTGGAGTCCAGGGAAGAGAGAAGGGTGAGAAGCAGCAGAACTCTGGACTTCAAGACAGAAGATTTGCTGCTTCCAAGATCTGCCTACAAGAGTGTCATGGAATAAGACCCTGGAAGGAAGGGGATGAAGGAGGAAGGCAAAAAAGCTAATCAGTATTCAAGGATCACTTTCTCCAAGCTCAAGAGAGCTCCATCCCAACAAATATGTAGCCAGGCAAAAATTCCAGGCAACCTGCATGGATGAACAAGGAGCTCCTGGTCAAACTCAGACACAGAAAGGAAGCATACAGGGGGTGGAAGGAAATATGGGTAACCTGAGGGGAATACAAACATCCCTTCCCAGATTCAATTCCAGTATGGCTTTACCTCACTCCAGAGAGCGAGATGGATTGAAAACTGGAAGGTTGTGCTGCCAATCAGAAGGACCTCATCGGGGTGGGAAAGGGAGCTGACGTCAGGTGAAGTTCCATGACTTTATGAAGGTCAACAAAGAGAAGTAGAAAGTCATGTACATAGGGAGAAATAACCCTACTCACCAGCACATGCTGTGGTCCATACAGGTGGAAAGCAGCTTGGCAGAAAAGGACCTTGGGAACCTGCTGGACTCCAAGTTGACCATGAGACAGCAATATGCCCTTGCAGAAAAGGCTAATGGCATCCTGGGCTGCATTAGGAGC
Source organism: Ramphastos sulfuratus (assembly GCA_013399055.1). Taxonomy (NCBI): domain Eukaryota; kingdom Metazoa; phylum Chordata; class Aves; order Piciformes; family Ramphastidae; genus Ramphastos; species Ramphastos sulfuratus. Next base: position 111,820 of record WBNM01021174.1, read on the forward strand.
AGTGCTGCCAGCAGGTGGAGGAAAGCGATCCCTCCCTCTGCTCAGCACTGGTGGGGCCACAGTTGGACCATTGTGTGTGATTCTGGACTGCCTGGTATATGAGAGAGATGGCCATACTGGAAAGGGTCCCACAAAGGGTCATGAAAATGATGAAGGTACTGCAATATCTCTCCTGTGAGGAAAAGCTGTGAGAGCTGGGATTGTTCTGCCTGGAGAAGAGAAGACTCAAAGAGGATCTTGTCCAAGTATACAAAAACTTGAAGGGAGGTCATAAAGACAGTGGAGTGAGATGGAGTCAGGTTCCTTTCAGGGGTCGCCAGCATCAGGACTGGGTGCAGTGAGCACAAACTGAACCACAGAGAGTTCCGTCTGAACGTCAGGAAACACTTTTCTAACATGAGAGTGACTGAGCACTGGCATAGGTTGTCCAGGGAAGTTGTGCAGTCTTCATCCTTGGAGGTACTCCAAAACTGACTGGACATGGGCCTGAGCAGCCTGCTTTAGATGGCCTTGCTTGACTGGCAGAATCAGATCAGACTAGGGACTGCAGACGTCCCTTGCAGCTTCAACCATTCTGTGATTCTGTGAGAGTCTATCCCATCACAAGAGGGCATGCTTATGCCTTGGGACCAGTTGATGCTACTGGACAGCCACTAAGTGTTGAGTGGCCAGGGCAAACCAGTTGAATGTTGTATTCCAGGTTGGCTGGAGGATGCAAATCCAAAAAGCTACTTGGGACCTGAGGTCTAAAACACCTTGTAACAGGCTTTCTGGCACAAATGGTGTAATGAATAATGATACAGTCCAAAAAGACATACAGTATAAAAAGATACAGCCATGCTGCCTAGATCCCTCCATTGAAACCCACAGAGGACTCTTAAGGGCTTGTGCACCAAACCAATGATCAAAACTACTTGATAATACTATTTTGTTTCTTCCAGGACCCACAACAATGTTCCTACCCAAGAACACTCAAAGTCCATGAAGGCCATAATCCTGTCTCCAGCAGTGGCCTAAAAATGCAGGCATAAAGAGGTTTCCTGTTCTCCAGCAAACCTGCAGGGCTTCTTGGGCCAACGTTGGTGGCTTTGGATTTAGCATTCCCAGATTCTTCCACGAATAATTACAGTTTCCCCTGGAGCCCCTAGAAATTACAGAAGCACTTGAGCAATGTTCTGCAGCAAGTAATCCTGCAGCTCTCACTGGGCTGGAGTAAGAATTGTCTTGTGTTGCTTATCTTGAACCCATCGCCGTTTAGCTTCAGACCACTTTACACCACACTTTGTAGATCCTGGTTCTTGTGTTGGAAAGGCAGTGCATACTCATGCCCTCTTCAGCATATGTGGCTTTTCCAATGTTTCTTGTACTGTTCCTCAGTCATCTCCTCATTCTTACTCCTTTGTCCTGCATATTCTCAGCATAAAAATAATAGCAGCTGAAGACAAACAGCATGGAGGCATGAGACAAGGCACTGGATGTCAGAGCAAAGCTGATGAAAAGACTTGTTTACAAGCAGAGTGCAATACCATTCATCCCAGGCTGGTTGTCATCTACAGAGAAGGTTCACACAGAGTGCAATGAGAGTCCCAGCATCATCCAAACAGGGCAGGTACAGGAGACACCAGTCTGAAATGCCAGGACTGCCGAAATGCCACAGTACTGTGTCAGACTGTGATGTGCACCAGGCACAGTACCTTGGTGTTGGTACAAAGTGGCTCTTGGAGCACTGCAGAAAAAACCCACAGAGGGGTGGTAAGATATACACAATGTTTGCATGCTACCGCCCTTCCCAGGGGCTGTTTTTGCTAAGATAACATTTTACCTCTCAAGAGCAGCATCAGACAACACCAGTCCCCCTTGGTATTTTATCGCTGGACAATGATTTATGGAGCAATCTAGGAGCAATTCCAGCCAAAGTAGGGAAAAAAAAAAAAAAAAAAAAGGGAGCAAGATCAAAACTGGATCCTGTTTGGCTGTAGCTGACATCTGGTTGATCATCTCCCTGAAAGGTCAGCCCCACAAAGACAAACCTGCTGACACATTGGGCTACAGGCACCGGTCATCAAGTGAAATTCTCTGTCTGCTGTAGACAAACTCAGAACTGAAAGGCGATCTCTGCCACAAAACCTCCACCTTCTCTTAAGCATGAGGGATGGGTACTGGTCTGTTCCTGAATAGAAGAGAAAATCTGGGTCCCTGTGTGAAGCTTACAGCTGCTGACTTTGTCTTCTAGCCAGGTGGGTCTGTGTGCCTCATTGAGATGGGCCAAAAATGAAGCTGGGTGTGGCTGCATATATTGTGGGTAGAAAATTTTCAGAGCAGCTGAGAACTGGAATTTCTGCTGTGAGCAAGATATGCTCCTACAGAATGAGTTTGAAGTGACTCATTGCCTTCTGATAACTGCCCAGGTCCTGAGGCATTGCTGGTATGCAAAACCAAGGTAGGTCTGGGTGAATCAGAGGACTGTGAGGGCAGTTAACAAAGACATCCACAAGTTTATTGAGGGACCAAGCTGTAAACTGCTACTGTTTTCCAAGGTCTGTAATGAACTTCCTGGAAATACTGGGGCTCCTCTGTTGCCAGATTTCGGGAGTGCCTTGGGAGCAAGCCTCTTGCTGCACCCTCCAAAGGCAGGTGCTGGGGCAAAAGAGTTGAAGAACCAGATTGAGCCATCTGCCCACCCTCCAAAAAACATGTCCAATAAGTCCTCTATGTCAGTCAACAAGATATAAGTTCTCACTAGTGCTGCTTGGATGATCCTGGGTGTCTCCAAAAGATAAGATCAACTTTTCTTCCATCTCCTGCTAGCCCCCAGGACACATACCCAGATTCTTTGGCCTCAAATTCTCTGTCAGGCACCTAAGCTGCAAAAATTGTTTGCTAAGAGTATTTGAATTCTTGGTTACCCATAGGTTACTTTGGAGAAGCCAGATGAATGGCACGGTCTGAAATATGAAAGAAGGAGCAAGAAACTCAGTGCCAGCTCATACCCACATCACCACTAACTTCTCACTTTAAACAAAGGTCAGGCATTTGTCACAGAACGAAAAGGGGGAGAAAATGCAGAGGACTTTGCACTGCAGCTCAGTGGCCTTATATATGTCCCAGGGCAAACTTTGTAATTATACCTTATCCTAATTATGACTGTGGCAGCAAATACAACAAAACAGGCACCAACATCCAGGGCACCCAGAGCAGTCCTGGCCATGGTAAAGGATGCAAGCATTCCCAGCCCAGGCTATTAAATCTTGAATTCTGGTGTTTGGGAAGCTCAGCAGCAAAGTTGCAAGTTCAGACACCTCAAATGCAGTGGCAGGTCTGAGGGAGGAATGTAAGGTCAGATCTTCAACATGTGCTGTGTGTATGAGCAACATGGGTCCACTTCGCAGGGCACTAACACCTGGCCAAAGAAAAAGAAAGGGCTGCTATGTCCAAGTGCAAAACCATCCCTGGAGGTGTTCAAGGTGGGTTTGGACGTGGCACTTGGTGCCATGGTCTAGTCTCGAGGTCTGTGGTAATGGGTTGGACTTGATGATCTTTGAGGTCTCTTCCAACCTTGCTGATACTGTGATACTGTGTGATACTGTGATATGTTCCCCTCATGCAGGAGAATAACCCAGCTTTGGTATGTACTGAATGTCTGGATCAGCCCTCCACATTCTCTGCTTCAGGGAGAGCCCTTCGAGCAAGACTACTGCCGACACTGATGTAGGCCAAACAAGTCTGTCTAACCAACACTAGAAACTCCCAAGGGTGGCAAGCCACCACCATTCTGAGGACTTGTCCTGGATCCGGCTCTCCTTTTCAAGAAGATCTTGTCGCTGATGTCCAAACTGAAATCCCAGTGACGCAGGAGACACCTCTCGCAAGCATCTTTTTATAAAAGGGAGGAGAGAGGAAAAGAGAAGAGCAGAGGAAAGATCTGAGAATTAGCAAAGCTCAAATGTTTGCAGGTGGCCTTAGACTGAATTGGTTAGCTCCGTGCCCAGTATTTCCCTTCCAACAATTTCTTACCAATGAGAATATAGCTTACGTGCTGAAAAGCTGATGATGGATGGGAGGAGCAACTGTAGGAGGGTGAAGAGGAAGGACCAAGAGGCAGATGAGACCTTTACTGTCTTTCATTTAAGTTTAAATGGAAGAAACTCAGGAGTTTACTGCCTTTCTTGTATTTTGCTTTCACGTGAAAGTTGAATCTAGAGGTGAACAACTCCATAAACCACCAAGATAAAAAGATAACTAGCTGAGACTATGCAGTCTCTCCTTCAGGCACCTACAGCCAAACTCTTGCCCCGGCATTTAGCCATGATGATGAACAGAAAAGGGGTCGGGAAGTGGGCCAGAATTGCGAAAGAAGGGGTTCATGAACTTTCAGCTAGGTGAAACGTACATGAGCTACACCAACCCTCATTATCAGAGGAGGAGCTGTCTCCAGTTCCCAGCTGCGCTCTCCAAGAACTGCTAGAAGGCTGGAGCAGAACCAAGGAAACAGCACAGAATGAGCATAGCATCCTGTTTAAAAGGCTTGAAAGCGAGTTACAGATCCATAATTCAGTGCTTGGAAAATTGACCTGCACAAAGGATTACTTCAGAAACACCAAGGAGCTAATACAGGGGCCAAGAAGTGGATAACCAGGATTTCTTAAGGACTGTTTTATACCAAACCATTTAAATTTCCTCTCTCAGAGATCTGGCAGATAATAGGAAAGTAGCAGATGTGATCATTTTGACCTCTGTAGGGGACTTTGTGCTATCCCATTCAGACTTCTTGTCAGAAAGGGAGATACCATCTAGGTGTCAGACTGGTACAACAATAGCACCTTGATTTAATGACAAGAGCTATCCACGGCTTACAATCACGCTAAAAGGACACATCCAGAAAGTAACAACTTGAAAATGTTCCTGTCCTTGGTATTATTCAACTCCTCCAAACCGTTGGTTAGAAGCCTCGCTATCCTGTCTTAGAAATATTGTGGATAGAAAATTAGACCAGAGTATGCCAGAAAGTAGATTCATTAGATGACCTTAAAGAGCTGGTAAAAGCATGATTTGACCTTACTCAGATGAAATTGAATCAAGACAGGTGGAGCTTAGGTAAATACCACCAGACGACTTCCTTTCCAGTCTCTCAGAGCAAGAACCACCAGGCCACCCTGTCTCTCAGGCAAGACCACCATCTTACAGCCTTCCATACTTTTCTGGCACCCAAAATCCCATCCACCTATATGACAGCTTCTCATTGTCACCAGTATTAAGCCCTCCAATCTATGAGTGAGGACAACCAGTACATTGCAGGGCCAACCAGGAGGCAAACCTGTACCTCATGTGAGCAGCAAACCCTGACAAGCACTGGCACACTGGAAACCCTTCTGAGGATCCAGCAGTCCCTCAGAGCTTTGAAGCAGCCTGACATTTTAGGAAAAGAGAGGACTTCTGTAATATTTCAGAATTAGTATCAGCTTTTGAAAATTATTAGCAAAAAAAGTCCTCCAGATACAGCTACCAGTGATGTTGCTCACCCAGTGACTTTTTATTATGAAAGGACAGGAGGAACTGTGATCTCACACACTTTCCCCCTGCTCTAGCCCATAGGTTTGTGGCTTTTTTGCCAAGCATGTGTGTTTGAACAAATTACAGGTCCAGGCAGCACACAGCACTTTGGGATTGCAGGGATTGCCTGTTGTCCTCCCCAAGGGGACAGAAGGCTAGGAGGAAAGCAGATGGTGGCAGAATTACAAGGCACAGGTCTAGAGATGTGGGGTTTTTACTTTGGAATAAAAGGGAAGGCACAGGTTACCCAAGACAAATCCTGCATTCCCTGTGCCTGTTGATTTCACTGGCCTTTCCATGCCAAAATCATCTGCTGATGTACTAACTGACTCAAAACTGTGTGTTGATGGTATCAGGCACATTGAAGGCAGGCTCTACTGCACGGATCCAATGCCTTGCCAGAAAGAAAAATATTTTCCTTTAATTTGCAAGGTTTATCTGACTAACCTGGAAGGATCCCATGCTTTCCTCCAAAGGGGCAGAGTTCTCCTGTGGAGCAAAAATTGGCAGTGTTCATCAGCAAGAAACATGGGAGCAAGGTATGACTATCTTTCCATCCAAAATGTCCATGTAGTTCACAAATATAGTGGAGGGGAATTTTCTGTCATCAAGACAAAGGTCTCATCCCACCCTGTTCACTGTCAGAATAAAATTCCCATAGACTAGCATTGTTTCTCAGTCCTCAGATCAGGCATGGGACACAGCTGTCTCCTGCCCAGGGTTTTCTCAAGGGGAAAGGTTTAAGCAGATCTGTTCTTCTATGGTCTTGCTGTACATCTAGTGGTTTCACCCACAGGGCTGACAGGACTGCTAGAGAATACACAAAGGCAGTTACAAACCATCTATAAGCCATCTGCACTTTGGTTTCAGACCTCTCAGCCAAACTAGAGATCAAAGTACATGCAGATGAGTCACACTTACAGCTACTAGATGAAAGCCATCATGAAGCACTGCTTTTGCCTTGCCAGTTGCAACATGCTTTGCACCCACGGGCATTGTCCTTTAGCTTCCCAAGTTCTGTGGCCCAGGAACTGAACAGTATGCAATTTCTGTAGCCAGACACAGCTTTAACTGCTCTCTTCTCCCTGTCTGAAAAGGGTTGCACCTCCAAAACACAGCACAAAGTCTTTGTGTCCAAATCACTCTCAGCCATATCAGGATGGAGTCAGACAAAATGAGCTACAGGTGCAAAAAAGCTTTGCATATAATTCTCTGAGCTGAAAGCAAAGACTCAAGTGCAGCAGTTCGGAAGTGAGGAAATTTAATGGGTGAGTGAATACCTTGTGGACATCAAATAAGGCTTTCATTCCCAGGATCTAGTCTGAAGAGTGGTCACAGAGTCACAGCTCGGCTGCAGAAACAGAGTGGGAACAACCTCACCACTCACTGATGGGTCTACTGCTCCCTACAAGCATTCTAGAATGTTATCCCCAAATTGCACAGGTCTGTGCAGCTCCCTTGCACTGAGTTTTGAGCAGGGGCAACAGCCAATACTCCTATGGACCACTGGCTTGTGTATGATGGGGAATGAGACCGACCACCATGGGGCTTACAAGACCTAGCACACCTAACACATCCCCTGGTCTCCAACAACCTTCTGGTGTGTCCTCAGGGCTGCTTTCACCCCTGTGACCAGCTTGGACAAAGGCAGGTCAAGAGGCTAATGAATCCGCTTGCAGAAATCATGCCCTGAAGGCTGTTGAGCTGGTGCATGGAGCTGCATGCTAGGTGCCAACCACCACTGCCTGCACTCTGGGCAGGATACAATTATCTGCTCCACATTCAGCTAGCAAGGAGGACCACAGGCTTTCTAATGCCTAGAGGCTTGTCCATGGTTTCCTGTCAGTCACAAAGACCACAGTGTGTGTGTGTCCAGGGAGGAAGCTGGGAACTGGTCTGAGAGACATCCATTGCAACTGCAGCTGCTGGAACAATGCAGAATGTGTCCTGGTTGCACTCATACCGCCTAGGCCATGGCTTTAAAGAGAGGAGTTGTCAATGGGGAATCCTCATTTCACACTCTTTGAAGCTCCCCCACTACAGTTTCTAGAAGAAAAAGTAGCAAAATGGAATGTTCAGAACCAAGTCCTTCAACCTGGACATCTGCCTAATGAGACTTCCCTGTGGAATGGAGACTGAGGAGAGACTTAGACCAGGTCTAATGCTAAAAAAAAAAATCAGCACAGGCTGTCTGAGCCATCTTGCTTTGCTTCCAGCCTGCAGGGATTCAGTGTTTCAACTGGGAAACACACACACGGCTAGTGGGTTTGTCCAAGTGGTTAGAACAGAGGAAATTGCAAACCTCAAGTGTCTCCAGGTGCCGTTCCCAGTCAGTCTGCATCTTCTACAGCAGGCAGGACTCAGGTCTGCCAGGCTCCTCAATTCTCCTAAAGGGAGAGAGAAGACAAAGGATACAGAGCCAGTGTCAAGCATTGTGCCTGCTGGGCACCTGCCAGACCCAGGGCAGCCTAGAGAGTCACAGCACACCTGCTACCATTTGCCATGTCCACAGAGTGGACTGCCACATGGCTTGGTGTGCAGCATGAGCTGAGGGGCCATTTTGAACCCGAGAAGTGGTCAGGCATAGTATAACTCACGACACGTGGGCAGTGGGGTGGTATGGGTGGGATCTTGCTGTGTGTGACGCAGGCAAAGCCCCAGGGTCAGTGGGATATAAACAGGAATTACCATCTGCAGGGTCCTGCTAAACAGCCCTGGCCCCAGCTTCTCCCTCGCATGGCAAACAGGATGCTGAGAGATCCTGTCACTGCAGAGGACAAGCCCCACAGTGGTGAAGAGAAGGGGGTCAGAGTAACCTTGCAAATATGTGCCCCCTCCTCTGGTCTCAGTGTCATGAGTTCAGCAGGCAGAGCAGGAATAGAGCTGTCTCTTTGCAGGGAAGATCATCTTCTCTCCAGAGCTTCTTTTGAAAGCTCACCTGGCCTTGGAAATCTGCATCAGACTAGGAATCAGAGGAGAAGCTTTGGAGATTGATGTGTGCATGTGTTCCCTGGCTGCAGCCTATTCTGGTGTCAGGCAAGGCCCAGCTATTACACCAAATTGTGCTCAGTTGGTGCGATAATTGTGTAACCCCAATGTCACTAGTCCTACTCACACTGATGCTACATTGAGTCATTGTCACATAAGAGACACTAATACTTGTCCAGTGTGGGGTCCTGTCACCACCAGTGGCTGGAAGCAGACACCTAGGAAGCCATGGAACAGACCGAACACAACGATACTGCCCTGAATGCATAGCTAGCCTTTAATAATGCAGGGTATCTGAGCCTGGAAGCAGCAACCCAACTCAATAGTCCATCATGGATTTTTTTCCCTTGGAATCCATCATAAGCTTTGATCATCCTGGCTTGGATCTTTTCCAGTTCCGATTAGCTCAAGGTCTTCTGCTGCTCCTCCAATTTACAAAGTGGGAAAGGGGTTGTTTAAAAAAAAAAA
>WBNM01021178.1:2047-29040 GCA_013399055.1 Ramphastos sulfuratus
TATCTGAAGGGGGCCTACAGGAAGGCTGGGGAGGGACTATTTACAAGGTCTTTGCAATGACAGGACAAGGGGCAATGGGTTTAACCTGGCAGAGGGAAGATTTAAACTGGATGTTAGGAGGAAGTTCTTTATAGTGAGAGTGGTGAGGCACTGGCACAGGTTGTCCAGAGAAGTTGTGGCTACTCCCTCCTTGGAGGTGTTGAAGGCCAGGTTGGAGGAGGCCTTGAGTGAACTGTACTAGTGGGAGGTGTCCCAGCCTATGGCAGGGAGTTGGAACTAGATGATCTTTGAGGTCCCTTCCAACCCTACCATTCTGTGATTCTGTGATTTTACCTACTCTGTCCTACAAAGAGGAAAACACTAGGTCTGGAGAGTTAAGTGGAGTCCAGACTCATTATCTTCTTACCTGTCCCAGCTCCACTGACTCTGCAAACATTTTAGGATGCCTCCAGACTGGATTCAACTAGGGCAATCATCAGGCTGAAATATGAGTGAGTTCCTATGGCACTGTTCTCTTGCTCTTCATCCTGAGGCACCAGGATTGTGCAAACTGCCAACTTAACTGTTTATTAAGAAAAGATTTTCTTTTTCTTGATCTTAGTAACACAATGAACTCAGCTATTAAATCCCAAGAAAGTGTAACACATCCATCCAGGGAGACACTATGCTCCAGGGCACATTCAGAACTTACAGACGGTGTTTAGCATGCTGTATATATCATTATTAGTTGAGAATCATGCATTTTATTCAGCAGTTCCCTATCAAGCCTGGAGAACTGCAGACAGATTCACTCCCATGGAGAGATGACCTTGCTCAATTTTGTCTCCCATTGTGATACCCCTCCTGACTGGAAGCACAGCTGAGCTGTGCGAGCTTCTCATTCAGTGCCTTTGAAATATTTTTTGAAACAGGGATAGAGGCAGAGAAGGCAAAGCTCAGGGAGAAGGGGAATACTGGAAATAACTGAATTCTGCCTTGATAATCTGTTGCTAGCCTTTGAATTCCCAGAGAGGGAAACATAGATGCTGATTCTTTTATTTTGCTTTACTTTCGTTCGTATATCGTAGTTCTGCTTTAATACATTAATGCATATCTAATATAAATTTTATTTCACGTTTTTGGCAGTAATTGCTTTCCTGCTTCCATGAATGGGATCTTACCAGACTTATAGAATCATAGAATNGATGCTGAACATTTGACAAAGGCAGTAATTTTCAAAGTATCTTCTCCATCTGTTTATTAAGCTAATTGTTTTACTCGTAGCTTCCCTTCCAATGAGTTCTGTTTATGGTAGTGTTAACTCAGCATTTTCTACCTCTTGAATTCTGCTTATCTTAAGGTGACCTAAATAGGCTTTTAAGGGAGGAGAAAATTCAACTCTATTTTACAGTATTTTTTTCTAAATTTGAAATGCCTTTTTATTTTCTTCCTCTCTCTCAATAAAGTGTATGCAAATAACATTAAAATTTATAATGAGCTTAATATTTGTTAATCTCAGTTCAAATAGTGGATTTGTATAAATCATCGTTTCAAACACTTTGGTTGAGAGAAAGAGGAGAGAGAAAGGGTATTGCTTTAAATGCTTTTATTACTGGGCTGCTCTTGTTAATCTTTAATTGTCATTGTGATTATACATCTTAATTTTTGGTATTCAATATTAATTACATTTCAATCCTATTAGATTTTATAATTACAGTGCCCACTTTGATTTCCTTTTTACAAAAATGTTTTGAAGTTGTTCCAAGGCCTAAATCTGATCCTGCAACTGGTTGGTTGGTTTCACTGGGTAATGTGTACATATAAATCAATCGTGTGGGTAAGAGTTTCTCAGATTCAGTAAAGGTTGCAGGGCATGCCAAAAAGATGCTAACCCCTGACCTGCAGAAATGTCAGGAATTAGATCCCAATCTGTTTGAGATCAGTATCAAATGTACTGTAGGTCCAAGAGATGTTGAAAGACATCCAGAAATATGAATTATGTGTGTCATGCATTCCTCTGGAATACATTCTAGCCATAGGAAATGCTAATCTATAGAGACTTGAAAAGGTGCCTCAGTTATCTATTTGGTATAATCACAAATCATTATGAAATGTCAGACAGTAACACAAAATGTAATTTTTCTATGTATGTCTAAGATGAATTATATCAAGAGGATTTTGACCTGCTTCGTTTCATGCTATTAAAAGCTCTTGACTTGCTTGTGGGCAACCTTGCTTATCAAAACATTTAGGCTAGAGCCAAAATTTGTCTTTGTTACAGTTCCATTTCTGGATTCACTCTTCTTATTCTTCTTGTGTGATCTTCCCATACTTACTTTTTAATGTTCATATTCTATCAGTTTTCCTTTAGGTCACCATATTGAATTAATACTATTGGTAGATAACATCTCACTATTAATATTTAAAAACTCAAATAATAGTGAATGTGAAAAGCTTTTGAAGATTGATCTACAAGGCAAAGCCGTATACAGATCTCATGCACAAACATAAACTTATGAAAGAATCAAACTATAGTAAGTTATCATCTTATATTGTTCAGCAAAAGCAACAGTGCTGCAGTGCAAAATCTGAGCAAGGCAATGACAGATTAAGTCTGAAAGTGAGAACAAGCTATAAATCTTGACTTGACTGCAAGAAAACAAGGCCTGACTTTTGGGGAATGGGAGGCAGCTGTTTTGTTGGTGGATGCCCTTTGAAAATGTAAGTAGGATTATGAAAGTTTAGCAAATAAGGAACTTACTAAACAAAGCAGAAAGTATGGAGATTCCAAATAGGGCATTTAATTATTTTTTTATCATGAAAGGAAGCTGATAAAAAGATATATCAGATTGAGTAAGAAAAGAATGAAATTGACTAGAGACATTTTAAATGGAAAATTCCATTGTTATGTCTTTCATCAGAAAGTAAATCCAATGGTGGGGTTGATTTTTTTTCACCCCATAGTGTGATAAGCTTTTTGTAAAACGGCAATAGTGTAATTGAAATCCATTTTACATCATTTTCCCTTGGATGATTTAGAATTAGATCAATTTATATTCTAGGGGTATAACCCAATGAGAGTATAAATGCAGCCACTAGAATTGTTTTTGTCCATGAGCAAAGCTAGTGTCGTTTACTGATTCATTACACTCTCAGCAGGGTCCTTTATTTCAAAAGCTACCTGGAATTATCACTGAGAATAGACCACTAAGCTCTAAAATAAGATTTGCATTTAAAAAAAATGTAAAGGAAAAAATAATCAAAGTGATTAAAAGTAGCATTTGATGACTATTTTGATTAGAGTAGCGTGTTTAAATGGTAAATTGTTCAAATGGACGTGGAGGGTTTTGTCCTCCCCAACTGCAATTTAAAATGCCCTTATTTAACCAGAATATTGTGTTCCTGATTATATGCCTGAAATAATAGACAGTACTCCATTAATATTTAACAATACAAACATCAGGCAAAGGTTGTACATCTGGAATCATACAATATGCTTTTTGCATTAGGGTACTAATTTTAGAAATAACCTCTGTCTGTCTGGGCCTGCTGATGTATGGTTGTCATAGCAAGACAGTAATTGAGTTTTCTGAGCATTTCGACCACTGGTACAAATTTGCAAAACAGATTACACAGTAGAAACACAATTTCCATCCTGACCTTTAGAACATTGCTTTCTGTTGTGGGAATTGGAATGTTTATGGAGGGAAATATAATCTAAGTGCACCTAATTTGTGAGAATGTGATTTCTGACGTTAACCCAGTAAGCTTCATTTTGATTCATTTGATAACAGATTAGGTAAAGGCTTGGCATTAGGGAGGTATCATAAAACTTATTATCTTTTATTACCTAGGCAGAGATTATTGGTTTAGACGATTATAAATTGAAACTCAAGGAAAACTTTCATTTTCAGCTGCTAAGCAAAGTTCCTCAAGAAACTTGTGTCCTAATGATGAGTCTCAGATCTTAGTAAACAAATGATTCAGTGTGAGCTGGGCATAGTGTGGCTGTTTGAGTTAGATTCCTACCTCAGACATAAAAAAAAATTCAGAACAGAGAAACTTAGAAGTGAAAGCTCTGAGGGGAACATTCTAGGGATAGGCCATATAATGGCAACAATGGATAAGTTAATATAATTTCATTGGAGCATCAAGAGGTTTATATCTGGAAGCACAGCTTGTACCTTCCCCTTGCTGCTTCCGCTGCTTTGCCTGCACCTGCTACTGTCTTCCCCTGCTGCTGTTTTGGCTGCTGCTGCTGCTGCTTTTACTACTTCACCGCCGCTTGACTCTTTCCCTGTCTTCCTTCAGGTTATTATATTCCTGTAGTAGTTGTATTCTCCCTATACTGTTATATTTAGTTTAAACTATAAGAAAACTTTTTTTTCCTGACTTCACAAAAAAAAAAATCTGTGTTGTGGTGAGTTTATTCTACCAGAGGAGGGATCCACCCTAACCCGGTGCACATAGAAATAATGCTAAGCCTTTGTAGTTCTAGAGATGTTTGGGAGGAACAATGAGACACCTACCTTGAGAACCTTCTGCATCAGGTACTGTCAGATGGCTTAGCAGATGATTCATCCTTGTCTTGCAGCTGCCACACCTGTTTCACAGCCTTTGGAATTTCAGGAGGTGTATCAGTTCTTGTCCCTGCTCTTATCACTTTGCCTGGTCTGGGATAAGAAGTTTCTGTAGCTAGATTCTCTAAACTTCTTAGCTGTCTAGTTTATTGTGGATTTTAAGGCCATTTCTGCATTAGCAGATAGAGTAGACCACTACAAGCAAAACCGTAGAGCAAAATAACTCATGCTGAGGACCTAACATCCATGCTGCACATTACAGATGCCACTTCCAGCAGCTCTAGTCTGGTCTCAGAGACTGAATCACACTTGTGACTAAAGAATTAAGTGATGCCTAGGGCACATTCTCCAGTGGAATTTCAGCTGAAGGAAATCCAGTTTTCATACTCTCAGTGATGCAATTTGAAATACACTGCAAGTTGAAAGTTCACTGCAAAATATCTTCATGATCAGTGGAGAAGCAACAGTGTACACAAACCCCGCAGGGCATGTGGTCATGCAACTTTGTCTGGGATTCCTGGTGTCAACTAAATGCATTTAAATGAACTTGGCTGGGCTCCCATCTAGGATTTGATGTTTGACAAGAAGGTGAAGCACTGTATGGATCTGTGATGTCTTGGAATGTTAAGGCAGACTAGTACAAACGTACTGATATCCAGGCAGATCTCAGTGATACAAACTTGATGAATCAAAATTAAGCTCTGGTGGGATGATGATAGATTGCCTGATGTTGGCAGATAATAAAATAATCTGCATTAGGCTTCACTTAGTTTCCTGTAGTTTGTTCCCTCACATGTGCACTAGTTAGTGCAGTCTGGACATAGAGAGTCCAGAAGCCTCCAGGAGTTAAGCTGTGTTATTGACTTGCTTGGTTCAGAGCTGATTTTGTGAGAAAAGAGAGGTGCTGGAAATAAGCTTAGGTTAAACCACTACAAATTTTATTTTTGTCTTATTGACCCACTTCTTGGCACAGTTATTTTTTATTTTTTTTTCCCCACCAGTTTTGGAAATACCTTTTCTGGGACATTTTCATGAAAGGTGGTATTTACCTTTTGGAATTGTTCAGTGTTCTCCTCCACAGCCTGCAGGAGACACTTCAGGGTTTCCTAACACTGATTCCGACTCAAGAAGTGGCAAATTCAAGCACTGATAAGCATGCTTGAGCAAGCCTTTTGTTCTTTGCTCAGTGGAGGACTCCTGTGTTTCAGGGCTGCAGGTATAACCTGTGTTTCCCAATGAGATCACTGGTAACTGACATTGGCTGCTGTCCACACAATTTAGGAAAGCAATTTGTTTCCAGTAAACAGAGGGGAGTGCTGGCCAGATGCATTGCTTTCGTATGAAATATTTATGGCATGGATTGATCCTTCTCCCCAATGGGTTAAATGCCTAGAACTTATTAGTTCCTAGAGTTGGTGTTGCACACGTAGTCACAGGCACCCTCTTGCAATTACTCATGAGCAAGATTTCCCTGATGCTAATGTGATTATACCTGTAGCAAGGCATGAAATGCTGTCTGCCTTTTGAAGAATTTGGGGACTCACTCAAAGTGAGTACCCTGAGACCTTTGGCTCTCAAGCTTTTGGTGGCACAAGGATTTGAAAATCAACCTCTTGCACTTTGTTCTGTTTTTGTCTCAAGTGCAAATCGATGGGAACCTGCTAGTTTTACAAGACACAAACACCTTATATTGTGGCACAAAAACATGTATTACATGTTCCTTCTTGAACATGGTAAGTTATAGCACAATAAATGTGTAAATAAACTTGAGTAGCTAATTTAAAGCCAGTAGAGCTACACCAATTTATGCTAGGCTGAGGATCTTTTCAGGCTTGAATATTTTGGGTGTTGCTCATGATTTTTTTCCTCTCTTCAAGTTGCAGCAGAACACCTTCAGCAATCTTAGTGTACTGAGCCTTATTACATGACCTTTACACCCTTCATATACTTAGGGAATTCTTTTGGCAGAGATATTTTTATATAGAGATATTTGAAAAGCTGTCTCTCCTGATAACCATAGTAGGTTACTGTGTTGGAGGAACTTCTCTTTCCTTTTATGTTTTCTGGATTTAAATAGACTCATTTATACCTACGGCAAGGACTAAGAATGATTCAGTAATGTGCAACTAATAATTTATTAAAACAATTTTGCCCTTCTTTCTCTTCACAAATTGTCTGCAAACAAATTGTAGAACTCTGATATGTTAATGGCTGAAAATTACTTGAACATTTTTTCAGTAAATATCTTTTGGTCTGCAGATTATTTGAATTGCAAATTGTGACTGTTAAAATGAAATATATAATTAACACTGGAAATAGAACTGATTGAGTAGTACAGAGGAACAGCTTTTATGGAAATATATTGATTTGTCAAAATGAGCATTCGTTACAGAAACAGTGATTTGAAAAAAGCAAAAGCCAACAACACTTTGTTGAAATAGATCTCTATAATCCAGAAGGACACTGACTTGTATGCTCCTGACAGCTAGCTAGAGGGTTAGTGCTTTCTGGAACGGTCAAGAAAACCAGGTACTCAGATAGGAGAACTGAATTTTAGCTGCCCTCATTCGGCTGGGTGTGCTGATGCAGATGTTCTGAGGTGAAGCTTTTGAACATATTTGATATGTTGGTAGGATATTTGAACAGAGAATACAAATTGGCAGAGTGCACAGCAGTGCAAATATTCTCTTACAAGTGTCTTAATCAGGACGGGGAAGAATCGTGACTCCTGCAGCCATCAGACTGATCTGATCATGTGTCCCAGCATTGTTACAGTGTTCAACGTTAAGGCTTGTAAAGTGTTAAGCATCAGGGAAACTATTTGCCGCCCACTCCATCAATAGTTTTGAAATGGTTGTAATTAATTAAGGTGAATAACATGCAGCGCTTTCTATCCAGCATCAACATCAGAACAGAAACACTGGTGGTATCTAGTCAGTGAGGAAGAGATGTAATATCATGCTTTCAATAAGGTTTTGGTGATGTGTTAAAAGGACCAGGCTGGAAGAAGACTAGGAGTGTCACGTACAGGAAGGGTGCAAGCACTGTGGAAGTGGAAATGTTAATATTAGGAACTTGTAGGACATTGATAGATGTGTTAGGGCAGAATCTCACTTTGGGAAAAGTAAAAAACTTGGAGAGTTGTGAATAATGGAAATGTGCTTGCACCTGGACAAGGTTCCTGGCCAAATTATGTTTGCGTGTAGCAATTCCAAAAGAAGCTTACAGCTGCCATAGCTCCAGTCACCTTTTTCTGAATTCCATGGTCCATCTCCTAAATGGAATGCCTGTGCCTGCAGGATGGATATGAAAACTCCAGCAAGTCTTGAGGGTAGCAAGTTGGGCTACCATGTAACAGAGAGCTTGAAGGACTTCAAATCTAGCAAGTATTATTATACGTATTCTTTATACTCCCAGTTTTTGGAATGGCATAACAGCAATGACAGCCTTAGTGACATATGAACACAAAGAGAATGTTTGCATATATCAGGACCTGTAGTTACATACAGACTATAATGGAACTCCATTTTCTTTATTCAGACCTAATACTGGAGAGCAGACACTCACTTTACCTATTCTCTGCTGTTGATGGAAGGTTTAGGAGAGATGAATGTGGTAGTTGTATTCCTGACACATCCAAGTATGTAATAATAATAGAGTGATTAAATGGTCTAAAATCAGTAAGAGAAGTTATGTTATAATTGATGCTTTCACACAGGAATGAAAGGTTTCTGCAGTACCATTTAATTATGAGGAGCAACTGGGTTATTTTCCTGGAAAAAAAAAGAAAAAGTGAAATTACAAACATCAGTCCATAAATAAGGCTGAAACGTAGCTTCTGTTTGGTTTGGTTTTTCAGGTTTGGTTTGGTTGTTTGTTTAAAAAAAGAAAGAAAAGGATTTAATAACATTTGACAGCAAGTATTTTCCTTGGCACATTGTGATTCTTATTCTCCATTTGTATTCAAAACTATTACAGTTTTATACATAGAAAACATTTCCCAGTCTATGAGCATGTAGTGAGTAGGTGTTGCAGATCAACATGTCACTCTTCTTAACAAATTATACTCAGGGAATTATCTTTTCCTGGTAAAAATAAGTGTAGAACTACCAACTTCAGTGGTGTTGGATCTTTAAAGTGATAATTAGGGATCCCATTAAAATAATGAATATCTGTTCTCTTCCCAGAGCTTATTTTTCGTAATAACCTTACTAACAATAATAATCTAAATAGAATTATCTCAGACTAAGTGGAGTTTCAGTTACTGTTCTGTCTTAGAAACTGATGATCTCTACCCAAGTAAAAAATCTGTATTAATAAGATTTTCAGTATCAAGAAGCTTTCTTGACTGAAGATAAAATCTAAGAGCTAGTGTGGTACTTATATGTGAGAGCTGATATACATGTTTGTACAGTGACTAAGCAGTGTGTATGTGTATATATATATAAATTTTTTTTTTTCTGCATATTTCTAGCAGTTTTCAAAGCAAATCTTGTCACCCCTTTGTGGTTGGCAGCCTTCTGCAAAATTACACAAATTCAATGGCAAATCTAAATATTAATTTTCATATTAGTCAAAACTGGTAATTTTACACCAAATATTGGAAACATGCACATACAGTACTTGTATTTCCACACAGAGTATGATGAACCTATCCATGTGTATCAGCTTTGTACATGTACACAGCAGCAATTTGCACTTAAAATAAATGCTGATGTTATAATTACAAAAGCAATATTTTTATATTTGTGTTAGTGTAGTTAATAGCCACATTGCTTCCTTTTTTTGTGGGGTTATTTTTGTGGTTTTTGTTGTTTTGTTGTTGTTGTTTGGTTGGTTGGGTTGGGTTTTTTTTTGGTTTTGGTTCTACATTTGTCAAAATCCTGACCTAGGTGAAGGCATGTAATGGGGAGGAGGAAACACAGCCAGGAGGAAGCACTGAAATGTTTTCTAAAATTGCTTGGTGCCTACTTTCAGTTTTTAGCTGGCTGTTTGATGTGAGGCAGAGATTCACAGCCTGAAATCCCCAGCAGGGTCCTAACATTCACTAAAAGAGAAATTACAAAATATAATTTAAACACTTGTAGTGAAACAGTGTTGTGAAGATCTACAAGAAAATGTAGAGCTCCTGCTTAAACATCTTTAAATTGCACATGAAATAAAAGACTAAAGTAGCCTAAAATTCTCAACTTGCTCCATCTTCGTATGTTACAAAAAAGATTAAGCCTTGATCCAAGTTCTTAGCTCAACTTCAGCATCACAAATAATTTCCAAACACCCCACAATGTCTCCTTCAAGAAATATATTATCTCCTGAAAATAACTAGATAGTTATAGAATCATAGAATGNTATAAATATTTATATTATATATTAATACACATATATATAATTTTATAATATTAATATTATATATTGGAAATATTTATATTGGAAAACCAGAAATCATTATTTTAGTAAATAGGCTTCCCAATGTGTGTTGTACCTGATAGACTCTGACAGTGCCCAGGATTTCTATTTTCATCCAGAATGAAATGTTTTTCATATGCAATCTATATGCCAACTTCGTAGATTAAGTATGCTAACAACTGCTTCAGGTGTCAGTGGTAAAAAGGATCATTGTTGCAAGAGTTTTCTCATGCTCTCCTTTCTTGTGAATCTGCTTCACTTATTCTGTTTTTCTGTATATTCAAATAAAAAGGCTTGACTGAAAGTTTTGAACTACAGATGTTAAGTAAAACTAGATTTCCCTCAAAAAATATTTTCCCACAACCAAAGACAAAGTTACTGGGGATGTCAAATGTAGATAAACAACTAATCATTCACTCTTTGGATATGCTTCTTTAACACAGTGCCACTTTGGTGCTATTTTTTGTGATCTTTACCAAATCATTGAGATCTTCAGCAAGCTTTAGTCATGCATTAAGGTTTGCACACTAGGGAGTACTGAGCTCCTGAGAGCATTCTGCAGATAAATGCAGAAATGTCTTCTCTCCCATGACTCTATGCCAGTGATGCTCCAAAAAGTAAACTCTTCATTTGAATGTATAAAGACAGGTTGAAGAAAAGACAGTGAAAATATCAACTAACCAAGTGATTGCTCTACCTTAAAAGATGGAGATACAGTGGTCACACTTCTAAAAGCTTTGGACTTGCAGAAATGGCCTTTTTACCAAAACTCTGAGAGTCTGTGTACATAACTAGAAATTCACAACTTGGACAAGTTTGAAAATCACAGTGGCCACCTAACAGTCCTAAAACTTTCATGTAGCTCCAATTGTTTCCACCATTCATTTTGAATCCTATTATATGGGGGATACTGTCAATTCCAGCTGAATTTTAATGGCACACGAATGTCTTACAGCATGCAAGTGATAGCCCTGGACTCCACTGCTGGTAGTGTGAAGTATTAGCCATGGCTTGCTTCTCTTGAGTCACTGACAGTTGTGGGGGTTTTTTTATTGTATCTGTAGGAAATATTAAAAGATTAAAACTCAGCAGAAAGCCATCATTACCTGGTTTCTTTCAATGCTACTCAGAAGTAATTAGGTGGTTTGTTCCATCTGTATGTGTCTGCACTGAACTGTGTATTCCTCTTTGTTGTGAATAGATTCTGCTGGCTTTGTAAGGAATCAGAAACCTGACAAAATCCCTTTCTGGCCTCTCTTTACTTACTAGTGCTGAACTGGTTATGTCAAGGTGGCAGGGAAGTGAAATCTGATAGGAATGTTAACACTGTTGGGGACAGCAGTGCGTGGACCTTCAGAGAAAACAACTCACAACTCGCTTCCTTGGCAAACCTTGTCACTCCTGCAGTGGCTAAATGACTAGAGTGAGAATTTATGGGGAAAGGAATGGTTCTCCTGCTGTAATTATAATACTGTGGAGAGAGTTTGTATACTCCACAAAGTCACTATTGATAAATAATACGCCAGAGAAACAATGACTTAATGTTTGTTTATTAAAATCATCTATTATCCATTTTAGCTATAGATCCACTTTGTTGAAAGTTGTTGCATATTTATATTGCTAATGTTTCACTACACAAATGATATTAGCTGCATTGGTTTTGAAAGAGTGGACTTCAGGGGCTAGGTCACTGCTTTGAGGAGCACAAGGCCAAGGCTTAGTGACAGGCAATGTCATTGGACAATAGTCTGAGGGACCATGGGTTCTCAAAATGCTCCCAGTGTGAGTGCTGCACTTGCCCCTAACCTGTACCATGTAGGAGGGATAGGTGAAGTGAGGCTACTTTACATCTTCACTGCCCCCTTCAAGAGCACTCATCTCTGACAAGATGAGAGCAAGTGCAGGAAGAGACTGCACTGGGGTAAAAGGTCTGAGCCCTGTGAAAACAACAAAAAGATGAGGAGGTTCCATGGCAGCCCATACCTGGAGGAGCGCCCTCAGCACAAACTCTGATCCTTCAGAGTCCTTAATCAGCTGAGTAACTGGGTTAGTGAGTGCACAAGTTCCCATGTTCTGTCCACAGATCCCCCTTCCCGTGTCCCAGGATTTACCAGGAGTGCGATCAGCCACACAGATCAAAGGAATTGTTACTAGTGTCTGCATTACCTGGGCTATGAGATATGCTAAAAAGTCCTTTACGTGCAATCTCCTAGCATAAAGAGAGGATCTAATGGGAACATACCTCTGCTCCTGGGTTTGGATCAGTTAGGAGTTGCTTTCTCTAGCAAAGCAAATATTTGGTGACAGCACTAGCTGTAGAAAGTGCTGTATAGCAGGAAAGTGTAAAGTAATTGTAATGATATGAAATGCTACTCAAAATTCAATGTTTTTCACATTCTGCTGTGAGCTTAAACATTGGACTCCTGTCATAGGAATTTCTGCTGCAGTAGACAATTTCTAGCATAAATGGAGTTATTTGCAACAGAAAATGGGACAGTTTTCAAAGGAAAAAAACCAACAACAACAACAACAACAAAAACCCAAAACCAACCAAAAAAACCCAAAGGCCAATGAGTAAAAATGGGCAAAGAGGCTTATAACCTTGAAGTGATAAATGGCTTTACAAGTTTCCTGTACAATAATAACAGCATCCTAATCAAAATAACTAAAAATTGCATCTCAGGGAGGGGAGAGAAACTCCATTCGGGCTTTGATACACTAAATGTGTTTTAGAAAATAAATAGATGAAAACTGTACATTTTATTCCACTCTGGAATCTGAATTTGCATTGGAGACAATGTCAGTAATATTTCTTTGCATATATTTAGATGATGCTATAAATCAAAATCCTGTCTGGATTCACTGCCTTCTGAGAATTTCATGAAATAATGCAGTAAGACTTAAGGAAATGCACCTCTGAGAATGCCCAGTGTGGCAGTGGCATCTGATTTTTCAATAGTCCATATGTTTTAGAACTAAATATATTTTCTGGCTTGACTCATTGATTTTTACATGCAAATATATTGCTTGGTAATAGCTGATCTGATGAGCAACTGATATGGTTGCTTCTCTCATGGCCTAAAAACATTTCAAGTACAAATTAATTGGGATCTCACTCTTAATCAGGCTCCAAGAAAGATGTTATGAAGTACTTAGGAAAATGCAAAATGAACTATGTACTAAATGCTTTCAGGGCTCTTAGATAACAGAGAAAATTGTGTGACCTGAGTGGTTGCTTTGCTAAGCTAGAGATGAGGTAGATATAAGCCTTTTAAAATTTTTAATGGGTGAGATAAAGGCTTGGGAGATACAGTACCCATCTGGAGGATTACTTGTGGGTGCTACTGAATGAAAAACCAGATGTGAGCCAACAATGTGTCCTGACAGTCCAAAAAGGCAACTATATTCTGACCTTCATCAAAAGCAGCATGGCCAGAAGGCTGAGCAAAGGGATTTTGTCCCTCTGCTCTAATGAGAATTTCCTCTGGAGTGCTGCATCAGATTCTGGAGTATAGGAAAGACAGAAGTGTTGGAGTAGGTCCAGATGAAGGCTACAAAAATGATCAGAGGACTAAAACACCTTTATAGTGAGAAAAGGCTAAGGCTTGAGATGCTCAGTATGGAGAAGATAAGGCTCTGGAGAGACCTTATTGTTGCCTTTCAGTACTTGGAGGAGACAAGAAGAGGCAATATTTTTAAACTAGAAGAGGGCAGAGTCAGACTACATAAAAGAAGGACATTTTTTTTTGCAGTGAAGGTGATGAAACACTGGCCCAGAGAGGTGGTAGAAGCCCATTGCTGGACACATTCTAGGTCGGATTGGACAGGATTCTCAGCAACCTGGTCTAGTCACAGATGCCCCATTCTGTGTTCTTCGCCCTCTGCTATGGGCTAAGCACTGTTTCAGCTTCCTTGATTCTGCCTCAAAAAACAGCATATTGGGTGGTAGACAGAGATGACTCTGTTGCTGTAAGGTGACCCTCTGTAAAAGTGTTAGATAAAGGACATGATGCATGGTGACCCTTTGTGAAAGTGTTAGATAAAGGACATGAGTGACGTCAAAGATATGTAGCCTTGGCTCTTGTAAACACAGTTAGCTGATAGAGTTGGTCTGAGGTTACAAAGCTTTCTAGCAGTGCTCCCCTACTCACCCATTCAGGCATCATCATTATGCCACTTTGCCCCTGAGATCCAAACTTATTTTCAAAGGAAGGTTTGAAAAAAGCATTCCTGAGCACACATGATATTCTTACCATAGAGTTTTAAAGGTGACTGCAGCAATTTCCCATCTGTGTTCTGCATTGATGATGCATCACATATGGTCTTGGGGCAGATGGTTCCATATAAGGCAGCCATACAAATGGGGAAAACATTCATTTTAATTAGGTGCCCAGTCTTGTGTCCAGTAAAATCTATGTCAAAATTCTCTATGAGTTCCATGGGAACAGGTTCTGATGCTGATAATAGCATCCTTTGATGGGATGTATAACTACCCTGTTGTCCAGCTTGCAAACAGATGTGCTTTCATGCCTGATGAGAGAGGTGAATTAGAAATGTTGGCACATTCCCATTGCAGAAGTGGCCACACATTTTTATTTTTCTTTTCCCCCACCCCAAGTTACGGATGTCTTTCAGGAGAGGGAAATTAAGGATGGTTTTTGCTATGGACCTGTGCTGTCTGGTACTACAATATATAGACAGTCAGATAACTAACCATAACGTAAATTGGATATTACAGATGTATATATTCAATGTTACTACACAGATTTCCTTCATGCAATAACTGGCAGTTATTGCCCATTTTAGGAATTATTTTCTTGTTTCTTACAGTGAAGCAAACTTAAATTATCATTCTAAATGCTAATACACAGTGTGAAAGTGATTTAATAAAATAAAGTGTATTTATATGTATTAGTATTTAATTATGTACCTACCCATCATAACACCGATGAGGCAAGCTGCTAAATATTGGTGCACTGAAGTGTGACCTTACTCTTAAAGTGCAGGTGTATTTTAATTTCTCTCCCCTTTCCCAATCTCCTCAAATAACAGGACAGACTACACACTATTTACCAATATTCACCTGTATTTTGCCATAATGTATTCCAAATCAGGTTTCCACTATGACAGCTGAAGGTCATAGAAAGCTTTGCTTCTGTTTTGGTAAAATATTGCGATAACAGATCTTCTTCTATGCTGTTTATGAGGCCCAGCTAAATTTTAGGTTTATTTTTAGCATGAATTAAAGAGTACAAAATCTGTTGTGGGGCATTTTTTAACCTTTGCTTTTCTGGTTTTTTTTTTTCAGACTATGGAAACCCCAAAATATGAGCTCGTTATAGAAGCTAAGGATATGGGCGGTCTTGATGTGGGACTAACTGGTACAGCAACTGCCACTATTCTTATTGATGACAAAAATGACCATCCACCAGAATTTACCAAGAAGGAGGTAAGAATTTGTCATTTGTGTTCTACAAAATGGTGCATGTAATTGTAATTAGCTTTTTTCTAAGTGTAAGAATGTTCCTTAATGGAAGAAAATACTTGAGGATGAAATTTAGCAAAATGGGACAGAGCTGCTCTTTCCTTCTTTCACATTAATAAGTTGGTATGCTCATTTCCAAAACAATATGCAGCCACAAGGTAAAAATTCATGCCAAGAGACAGTGTTCAGAGGTTGGCTAGCAAGATAAAAACCTGTCAAATATGTTTGCTAGAGGTAACTTTCTTCTTTTAATCCTGTGGGGGAGATGGAGAATTCTCTTTAGCCTGCGTTCTAGCTTAGGGCTTTTGACGGTCAGGAGCTTGAATGAAAGCAATGTGTTTTGTCCTGGCTTCAGTACTTCACCTGTGAGACAGCTAGTGTTGATAGTTCTGTAAGGAAAGCTCTAGTCTGAAAAGCTTTAAATTTAACCTTTGGGTCAAATATGCAAGGAAAGACTTTTTTCCCTGCAAGCTGAATTCCACAAAGAATACTGAAGAGTCTGGGAAAAACAAAACAAAACAAAAGGTGTTCACTGCCTGCAGGAATAGTGCAATTACAAAGTGTCTGGTTTCAGGCATCTACCAAACTTCCTGCCCTCCCCATACTACTCCTGTTCCCTCTCCTACCTTTATTATTAGTCTGATTGATTTAATTATTTTTTCCCCCTCTGGTGTCTGGAGGGAATTAGAGTGTCAAATTTTTTTTACCAAATAGCAGCTGTTTTGGATTTTGCTGTAAAACTTTCCTGGGGCTCTGCAGATTTTAAGCAATATTCCCAGAAGGTAAGAAGTAAGCATGAGGGATGCTGATTTTAAGGCGATTTTAGAAGTAGAAAAGGAAAGTCTCTTGCTATGGAAGTCTTGCTTTTCTCCTTAAGGTATTTTTTTTTCTTTTAATTTCTTTGAATTTATTTTTTCCTGGTCTATTTTAGTGCTTTGGCAACAGATTATTTTGAAACAAAGTTATACAATTTTACTTAATTATTTATTTTATAAATGCAAATTGATAACCAGATGAAAAAAAGAAGGAATAAGTTAGGGTTTTTTTAGAAAAAGGAGAAGAATCAATAAGAAACAAGAAGAGTTTGGCCAACAGGAATACTGGGGTTTTTTAATAATCAGTGGCAATAACCTCAGTTAATTACCAAAGTAAAATCCTATGGTGGGGCATTCCAGTCATCTACAAACTATTATGGCAAACCTGATCCAAAATTTTCAAGTGCTTAAGCGACAACTAAGTGGCTTTGATCAAACTATTAATCCCCTTAGAATTACCCTTCAGATCAGGCTGATAATGCTCTGAAAGCTGTTACCTGACAATCAATAGTTAAAATATATTTAAAACATTGTAATTTTTTGGCCTTCTGGAACATAAAAATGTAAAATGACAACTCAACGTATTTAGATATAGGCAGTAATTGTATTAATCAATATTAATAGCAATTAATGTCATTCAGACTGCCATCTACTTGAATTTCCAAATTTTGAGATTTCTTTTGTTGAAGAAATCTTTCCATATATCTTTTGATAGAATTGTTTTGAGGAAATCTTTCTACAATTTGATATCCTGTTTGACTTTATAGGATGTTAAATTACTTGGGTGCTTGCTGAGCCCTGAACTTACCGAAAAGACCGTGTCTATTTCTGTGGATTTTCAGAAATGTTTGCAAATTCAACTCAGTCAGTAACAGTAAAAGGTACTCTGTACCCTTTGCAAGTCATAGAATCATAAAATCATAGAATGGTAAGGTTGGAAGGGACCTCAAGGATCATCCAGTTCCGATCCCCTGCCTCGCCCAACCTGGCCTTGAACACCTCCAGAGATGGAGCATCCACAAACTCCCTGGACAACTGTGCCAGTGTCTCACCACCCTCACTGGAAAGAACTTCCTCCTAACATCCAGTCTAAATCTCTCCTCTGACAGTTTAAACCCATTGCCCCTTGTCTTGTCATTACAAGACCTTGTCAATAGTCCCTCCCCAGCCTTCCTGTAGGCCCCCTTCAGATACTGGAAGGCTACTCTAAGGTCTTCTGGAAGCCTTCTCTTCTCCAGGCTGAAGAGCCCCAACTCTCTCAGCCTGTCCTCATAGCAGAGCTGCTGCAGCCCTCTGATCATCTTCATGGCCCTCCTCTGGACCAGTTCCAACAGTTCCATGTCCTTCCTGTGCTGGGGGCTCCAGAACTGCATAAAGGACTCCAGATGGGGTCTGATGAGAACAGAGTAAAGGGGTTCAGTATAGAAATAAAATAAGAGCTGTGAAGAGACAGCATTATGTACCTTTGTTTGCAAAGTGCAGTCTCACACAGTTTTCTTGCACTTTATGTAACAAATTTTCCTATAGAGACATCTGTTTTTTTCAATAGTTCATGACATGGTTTTGAACCTTTTGCTGTTTAGAGATGTTAATGCCCTCAGAAATCTTCCCTCTGCCTTGCTAAGTGATATTCTTACGCCTGAATAAGGCAGAAAAAATCATCCTTTAGACGTGTGGTGTCAGGCCCTTTCAGAAAGATATGCTCTGTCTGACTATAAGTAATGTAAAAGGAGGGACAGTCTCTATTAATAGAGCTAATGCCACTTTGTTTGGCTTACTGCTTAAACTACTTAGTTATTGTATTTAAATACCAGTCACATATCCCATGATGCAACACTATTGATTTGAAGAGTTTAAAAATCTTTAGAAAAGGCATATTCTATAAGATACCTTTTGAAGTAGACAGCTCAAATTCAGTAGATCTGAAGGTTTACTTTCATAAAGCATCTTCTGTGATTTACTTCAAGACTAGTTGCTTTAGGATTGGCTTCTTATGGATTTGACATATTTTCTCTTTAAATACCCTTCTCCTCAGTGTGTTTTTCTTTCTAATAAAACTTATGCTTTTTTTACTGGCCTATATTTTCTTCTGACAGTATAAATTACACCTAAAATAGCTCTGCGTGTATTTACCATATGCTGTCGGTGTAGCTCAGTTAAGCCAAGTGTTCGATGTGTTCTCTTCATCTGTAAGCACAAGGGCCAAATACATTCCTGATCTGTGTGCTGCTTTGAGCCTAATTGGAATATTTTAATGGAGAAAATTACATTATAGGCTGTGGAAACAATGGTGATGTCTACTTCACTCATAGGCTTGCTGAGATGTATAAGAACAAGAACACAAACATAGATAAGACACATGGGGTGTCTTGGGCTCTCTAGCTGCTGTTTTGGTCTTGGCCTCTCTGCTAACCTAACTAACCACTCCGCTTCTAACTCCCCTGGCTGATCCTCCAAGCTCACCTTGTGTGTAAGCCAGACCCTAGGGTGAGGTAGAGGGGTGAAAAGAAGGTGGAAGAGTGGTTGAGAGCACCTCCTGGGGACTCTGATTTTTGGGAAGGGGATTGTGTTTCTGTATTACCTTTAACTTGTCTATTTCTGTAAATATTCCTGTCTATTGTGTATATCTCTGCTTGTATATTATGCTATGCTGTAAATAGAGCTTCAGTCCTTAACTTCCAGCCGGCTGAGCCTAGTATGGGGGATTTTGCAAGGGCGGGGGGGGGCAGGTAGGTAACTCCCAAACCATCACAATCTGACACAGTGAAAGCAATGAAGTTATGAGAGCTGGGTTTGTTCAGAAGTCTGGACACAGTATAAATACAACACTGGGTATCCCAGACTGCACTAAGTGGTACCTCGAAGAATGTAAAATGCATTGTTATATACATATTTTATTATTGAAATCACAGTTGTCTTTATTGTTAATGCCAAGACAGAGATATAATGATTTTTTCACAGCTTTTCCTGAAGTTCTATATTTCTGTATATTTTTGTTTCAAAGAAGTCCTACATGTGTTAGCATATTTATTTCTCAGTGCAAGGTAAATTCAGCTATGTCTGAGCATGTCTCTGCCCATTGAAGATGAACTTAGTCTTTTGACACCTGACCAATCTTTTTCTCTTTTTTTTACCCAGAAACAGATTTTTAGATCTACCCTTAAACAATCTTCTACCCTTAAACAAGCTTCTCTGCACTCCTACTTGCTATATTCATGCCTTGGAGGGCAGATCCTTACTCACCTATTCAGAATGTTCATTTATGGCCTTTATTTTATGCTTTCAGGAAGCCTTAAATGCTCCTCTGTTCACAGGATCACAGGATGGCAGGGATTGGAAGGGACCCAAAGAGACCATCGAGTCCAACCCCCCTGCCAGAGCAGGGCCATACAGTCTAGCTCAGATCACAGAGGAATGCATTCAGACAGGCCTTGAAAGTCTCCAGAGATGGAGACTCCACAACCACTCTGGGGAGCCTGTTCCAGTGCTCTGTGACCCTTACAGTAAAGAAGTTAGCTCTTGCGTTGAGGTGGAACCTCTTGTGCTCCAACTTATATCCATTGTTTCTTGTCCTATCACAGGGAGCAAGTGAGAAGAGTCTGTCCTCCCCACCTCCTGATGTCCAGCCCTCAGACATTTAGAAACATTTATTAAATCCCCTCTCAGTCTTCCCCAGACTAAACAGCTCCAGGTCTCTCCGCCTCTCCTCATAAGGCGGTGTTCCAGTCCCCTAATCATCCTTGTAGCCCTCCATTGGGCTCACTCCAGCAGATCCCTTTCCCTCTTAAACTGGGGAGCCCAAAACTGAATGCAGTATTCAAGATGAGGTCTCACCAGGGCAGAGGAGAGGCAGGGTAGAGTAGAGTTGCTGTAGTTAGTTTTGCAGTGGCCTCTGTTTATATGGCTCTTGCTGGAAAACAAGGGGCTTGTCCAATGAATCCATTCTTCCAGCTGCTGTTTTTCACACCTGCATATCACACACAAGCCATTCTAATGCAGTCGTGGCCTTCAGCTTAGGGAAAAATTCATTGATGGTGTGCTAAGGCATTATCACAGGACAAGCTGAGGAACCTGGCTGTGATCCAGCACAGCACTTCCATTAACTTCAAAGGAATGGTTTAAGGTCTTGAGGTTATAAATATGTGTCAGATACTTTGATGGGTTAATGTATGAGACACCGCTTTGCAGGATTCAGCCCAGTTAATTATTTTGTTACTGCCCCGTCACTCCACGCACATCTTGTTCTCATATATACTTTCTCTAACTGTTCATAATAGGCTCTGCACAGCATAAAAATCCATTCACGTGTGCAAACAGTACCCTGTTCCCTCCAGGGGTTTAAATAATTTCATCTTTAATGCCCAAAAAGAGCGATGTTTTAAGAGTGCCTCCAAAAATCCCAGGTGAGATAACAAGGTCTACCTTTTAAAAGGTCATAATGGCTGGAATACTGTGCCAGATTTAAATTATAGTGAATAGGGGGAGGGAAATAATAAAATATATATGTTTGAAAAGTTAGTGGCTTATTTTCAGGACGTTTTAACATCTACAAACTTATTTCTATAATATGAAAGTTTTAAAATCAATTTTGTGAATTTTTACTGAATACAGCATATGTTTTGTATCACAAAGAGCAGCTTAGCATTTGTTTTCCACCATGTTAAAGCCTTAGGCTCAATTTTTGTTCAGCAACAAGGGCTTACCTATGTGAAAGTAAGAAATGAAGCAAAGCAAGGAGCAGGAATTGATCATTCTGGAAAATCTGGTTTGTGTTCTGCAGGATATTTGAACTGCAAAAGTGAGACTGAGTGAACACTAACAGTGCTGAATATTATTTCAATACCTAGCACATAAAGATAAGGAGAATTATGTTCTTGTGTCACTTTACTAACTGCTGGCAGACCACTGCAGTGTTGTATGTCTGCAAAACCAGGGATTTTATTCTACAGTTGATGAAAACAGCAATGTAGCATCTGCTGGAAGCCACAAACTGGCAAATGCTTCTCTTGAATCTGTTCCTGTATGCATGGCTCTGACCAGAACTTTCCTAAGGCCAAGTGGAGGGAAAAAATATTTTTCAACCTGTCAACACTACAGATTTAACCTCCTCTTGTCTATTCTTCCTTGGAAAAAAAAACCAAAATAGTCCAACAGATCCTACTTTTGGTATCATACCATTCCTGAATGAAAAATATATGATAAAAAATGGCATTTCACTGTGCGTTATTTGCCTCCCTCTTCTGATTTTTGTCCTGATTTTTTTTTTTTAGTGTGTGTTCCCAAGACAGAAGATTCCATTGCTACTCTTTAGTAATATATTCTTTTTCCCCGATATTGGGTATATTGTCTTTCCTTAGTAAATGCTTGAGAGAGGCACTTGAAAGAAGAATGCAGTGTTGTGGCTTAAGGGTATAATTTTCTGCAGTCCACCTACTCCTATCTGTCCTTTACCACAGATTTGGAAGAGCAACATGTACCTAGTCATACATTGAAAAGCAGTAGGACTTGTCAGAGTGTCCTCACTTGCACATAGGAAAGAGAGACTTCATTTGTCCAGGAAACAGTAGCCAGTGGCTTCTCTGCAACTTCCATTCTCACCTTGAATTTCATCCATTTCTGGGACAAAGAAATGTAAAATACTATGAATTCTGTCACATCAGGAAGAGTAATATTTGGGAAAATATTTTTCCTGGTTTATGTTTTTTTAATGCATGTTCTTAGAAATTATTTTTCCAGTTAAATAAAGAAGATTGCTTCCCATGAAGAGAATAAAACATGTGTAATATGACAAAACTTCAGCACAGTGAAATCTGAGATGTACTAGTGCTGCGAGTCTGAAATGAAAAATAAGATTTGCTCACATTTGGAATATCTACTGATAAATGGTTTATAAAAGAGTAATAAATGACTAATGTGTGCTTTAATAAATGATTCATCAATTCCTATAGAGACTTGTAAGTGAATAGGTTACTTGTCACCATGATTTATGATGACTTCCAGCACTGTCTTCTGATTCAGTTGTGCTACCCACTGGGGTAAAACAGTCCCTGGAGTACAATATGTATCTCCGTCTGCTCATGGTTCAAAGAGGATATGAGACTTTCAGAGCACCATCTGGAGAGATTTATTTTTCAGCTTAGGCTGTTGAGAAACATACTTGTAGCTTTGAGAGTCCCCATCTTCATTCTTGGTATTGGCTAAATCATATTGAGGACCAGATACTGAGCTTTTTTTTTTTTTTTTTTTTTTTTTTTTTTTTTTTAAATTTCTCCTGGCTCACTTTTTCCATAATTTTAAAAAACCTTCTGAGGCATAATATTGTGAATTTCCATGCTACACATAACTTGCAGACACAGGCCAGATCTGTCTGTTCAGTTTGCGTATTTGAAAACAAAACCAAAGCCTACCTTTGTGTGATCTGTAAGTTAAACCTGGTCCTTCTGAATCTTGTCTTACAAGGAAAATATTGTCCTTTGGGACTTCCAGTTAATCTTTACTCTGCAGGTCTTGCTGAGCCTCGACCTTACCCTTGGACATTAATAATTATGTTAATGGTAGATGATTCCCCTGCAACTCCCTCCTCTAAACCCTTATGTGTGATTCACAGAAATCACTAGTGAGGACTGCAATTGTGTGCAAAGCTGAGTAAAAAAGTGCTGTCCTTTGACCCCATCTGGTGTACTGTGTGCAGTTCTGGAGCCCCCGGCACAGGAAGGGCATGGAACTGTTAGAGTGGGTCCAGAGGAGGGCCACAAAGATGATCAGAGGGCTGCAGCAGCTCTGCTATGAGGACAGGCTACAAGAGTTGGGGCTCTGCAGCCTGGAGGAAGAGAAGGCTTTGAGGAGACCTTACAGTAGCCTTCCAGTATCTGAAGGGGGCTACAGGAAGGCTGGGGAAGGACTATTGACAAGGTCTTGTAATGACAGGACAAGGGGCAATGGGTTTAAACTGTCAGAGGGAAGATTTAGACTGAATATTAGGAGGAAGTTCTTTGCAGTGAGGGTGGTGAGACACTGGCACAGGTTGCCCAGGGAGGTTGTGGCTGCTCCCTCCCTGGAGGTGTTCAAGGCCAGGTTGGAGGAGGCCTTGAGGGAGCTGTTCTAGGGGGAGGGGTTCCCGCCTATGGCAGGGGGTTGGAACTGGATGATCCTTGAGGTCCCTTCCAACCTTACCATTCTGATTCTATGACTAACACACCATTCAGGAGCATGGCCAGGTGCCTATCTTCTTTCACTTCCCTGTTTGGAGGGATGTCAGTGTGCAAACCAAGCTGAGCAGAGGCAAAGGACCAAGAGGAGGTGGCAGCATGGTTGAGCAAGGCAGTGAGAACAAGCTGAATTAGCTTTTTCCCATTTCACATGCCAGTTTCTCATGCTGGATGATGCTGGAAGGCCAGATGACTGATTAGGTACTTGAGCAGCAATAAGCAGATCTGAACAGATGAGAAGAAGCCATTGCCAGGTTGATATTTAAAAACCAGAACT
Source organism: Ramphastos sulfuratus (assembly GCA_013399055.1). NCBI lineage: Eukaryota > Metazoa > Chordata > Aves > Piciformes > Ramphastidae > Ramphastos > Ramphastos sulfuratus. The sequence continues at coordinate 25,798 of WBNM01021178.1, forward strand.
GTACTGTGGCCTAAATGTTATAGGAACAAGTCTAAAATTCTAGCAGCCTTTTCCCATTGGAGCAAACTGTCCTCAGGTATTGTATTGTCACGAGAAATAGTTTTGTGGAATGGATAAAACCATTTAAGCAAATCACAATAGCAAAATGCATATTGGAATTTCCATTTGGCTCCCAGTTTTAGGCTGTGAGAAATATTCACATGCAGAGAATGCAGAATTCATACAGAAACTCAACAGAACAGGACAAATCCTCTGCAGCTGCAGCTTTGGCAATAAATACAGCTTTGTGATGGTTAAGGGCGATCAGAGATGAGCTCTTTGGCCATCCTTTTTTTCTAGAGCTGTAAATACTACTAGTAAGTCTCCTGAAGCATATCTTACCCTTCAAAAACCCTCTACACTAGATATGTGTACTGACCTTTTCACTCCACTTCCACTTCATGCTCTTGCAGCAGTTCCCCAACACACTTGACATATATGAAGGTGCCCAGAAACCTTCTTGAAAACAAATGGTAGCTGTTACTTGATATATTTTTCACATGTGACAGAATTTGGAGGTAATTTCTCTGGGCATATAAAATAAGAAAAATGAGATTAAGGCAGGATTGCTATTCCTATGTCATCCTTATAAAATAAATATCTCATCTGTTCTCAAAATATCCAGAGACTGAAAAATCAAAAAGTTCATCCACAAATCTTAACAATAAAAATTTCTTCATAACCTGATCTGAATTTCTTTTGCTAGAATTTAAAATCATTACATAAACAGTATAGGAATCTAAGTATCTATATAACATAGCAGTGTAGACCTTTTATTTTTTTCTTCCTGTGAAAAAATTTTAAACATCAAATGCAAAAAGAAGAGCTTATTTGACTTACAATACAGTTCTAAAGACATTTAATTCCCACTGGAGTTTAAAATTGTGGTTTTAGGAGCATAGATTGCTGCGACTTTCAGTGCAGTTAGGATCACAAATGTCTCTTTTAAACCTAACCACTTTCAGATGACTTGGTGAAATGAATGTGATCAACAAGAACATTTGTTAATGTGTCTGATTTGTGTTGTAGTGGTACCATACAAAGGACATCAGGAAGAATTATTTAAACAATCTGGCTTTCTAGATAATGAAGTTACCTTTTTGGTTTCTGTTTCTTTTCTTCTTCAATATTGTGTCAGTTCTTATCAGAATTAGCTGCTCTGAGGTTTCTCGTCTGATAGCAAATGCTCAACACCACTCAGGGTTGACATTAAAAACAAATACTCTGCTGTAGCATTACAGGTGACAATATGCTGACAGGGCTTGTTGAAAGGGCTTTAAACTAGGCTGGAAGGGGAAGGGGATCAAACACAGCAGTCCTAGAGACAAACCGAAGGAGGCTAAGGGTGGTAGGCCAGAGATAGGGGTGAAAACAGCAGCCCATCTGAAGTGTATGTACACTAATGCACACAGTGTGGGTAATAAACAAGAGAAGTTGGAAGCCTTGGTACAAGAGGAAAACTATGAGCCATCACAGAAACGTGTTGGGATGGCTCACACAACTGGAGCGCTGTAATCAATGGCTACAGACTCTTCAGGAGAGCCAGGCGAGGGAGAAGGGCTGGAGGAGTTGCCCTATATATTAGGGATGATCTGGATGTCATGGAAGTAGAGACTAAGGATGATCAGGTTGAGTCCCTATGGGAAGTATTAGGGGAAAGGCCCACAAGGCTGACATCCTGGTTGGAGTCTGTTACAGACCACCCAACCAGGAAGAAGAGGTTGATTTATTATTCTTTAAGCATTTGGAGGCTGCCTCAAGGTCGCTTGCCCTTGTCCTTGTGGGTGACTTTAACCTGCCAGACATCTGCTGGGACTCTAACACTGCAGAGAAGAGGCAGTCTAGAAGATTCCTAGAGTGTATGGAGGACCACTTCTTATCTCAGCTGTTACACAAACTTCCAGGAGTGCAGCCCTGCTTGACCTGCTGTTCACAGATAGAGAAGGGCTGGTTAGAGGCTGCCTGGGGTCGAGTGACCATGAAATTAGAGTTTTTAATCGACGGTGAAACCAGGAGAGGCATCAACAAAACCTCCACACTAGACTTCTGAAGGGCAGACTTCAGCTTATTTAAGGAACTAACTCAGAAAGTTCCTTGGGAAACAACCCTTAAAAACAAAGGGGCCCAGACAGGCTTGACCTGCTTCAAGAAAGAACTCTTGAAAGCACAGGAACAGGCTGTGCCAATGTGCCAGAAGATGAGCCGATGAGGGAGACAGCCAGGCTGGATGGGCAAGGAGCTTCTAAAGGAATTAAGGGGAAAAAGAGGGTGTATTACCCTTGGAAAAAAAGGGGAGGTATCCCAGGAAGAGTTTAAGGATGTTGCTAGGTCTTGTAGGAAAAAAAATTAGAGAGGCAAAAGCCCATTTAGAACTTAGACTGGGCACTGCTGTTAAGGAGAATTAAAAATGCTTCTATAAATATATTAATGGCAAAAGAAGGGGCAAGGACAACCTCCACTCCTTATTAGATGCAGAGAGGAATATAGTAGCAAAAGGCAGAGGTACTTAACACCTTCTTTGCCACAGTCTTCAATAGTGGGACAGGTTGTCTCCAGGACAATTGACTTCCTGAACTGACAGGTGGAGCCAGGGACCAGTACGGTCCCCCTATAATCCAGGAGGAAGCAGTATAAAGGACCTACTAAGCCATTTGGATCCTCACAAGTCCATGGGACCAGATGGGATCCATCCTAGGGGGCTGAGAGAGCTGGCAGATGAGCTGGTCAAGCTGCTTTCCATCATTTATCAACAGTCCTGGCTTATTGGAGAGGTCCCTGAAGACTGGAAGCTGCCAATGTGGTGCCCATCCACAAGAAAGATCAGAATGAGAAACTAGGAAATTCCAGACCTGTCAGCCTGACCTCAGTGCCAGGCAAGGTTATGGAACAGGTCATCTTGAGTGCCATCACAAAGCACCTACAGGATGGCCAAGGGATCAGGCACAGCCAGCATGGGTTTAGGAAGGGCAGGTCCTGCCTGACCAACCTGATCTCCTTTTATGATCAGACTACGCTCCTGGTGAGCGCAGGGCAGGTTGTGGATGTAGTCTACCTGGACTTCAGCAAAGCCTTTGACACCATCTGCCACAACAAGCTCCTGGCAAAGCTGGCAGCTCATGGCTTGGACAGATTCACTCTGATATGGATCAAGAACTGGCTGGAGGGCCGGGCCCAGAGAGTGGTGGTGAATGGTGCCACATCCAG